>JAVCKV010041256.1:0-23624 GCA_032274145.1 Herpochondria borealis | reverse complement strand
TGCCTGACGGAGCTGTAAGTGTCAGTTTTCTACTGCCCCAGGCGCTTCCATAAAGTCCCGGACGCTCTTTCGAGACTGGTGCACCCATTTTTCGAGGGTAACGAAAAACACGTGGGAGATTAACTCCCTTCGTACGAATATTCTCTCCAGCAAGGCGATCTCGTGGTCACGTGAGAAGAAGGACTAAAACCTATCCACTGCCCCAACCAGTCCCACATGATACCGCGCAGTCACCCTGTGTTCCGTTGTCTGACATTGTACAACCTGACCCCGGTATACGTGAGCCCATTCCGAACACGACCTCCGAGTCCTCATCTATCGACGAGGACCCACCCGGGCGACAGCCGCCGCCTAAACTTCTGGAGTAAACTAATTCGGACAACGAGTATTTCACTCTGGAACAAGACGCAGTGCCCGGAACGGACAGCCCGGCTGGAATTTACGGTCTTCACACGCCTTCTTGAGTCCGGCTCACGCTAGACGAACTCCTCGTGGAGCATAATTCAGACAAATTCTGCCGTGGGCTCTTTTACGGCAGAACTGCCATGACTCCGCCTTTTTCGAGGGCGAAGACGGCATCCTGCGCGACCGCCCTCCACAGTACCCGATCTAGTCCATATCGTGTTCCAGGAGCGTTTGCTTCCTCTAGGTCTGTCGACGAGCATCAACAGGATTGGGGGCGTTTTGCGGGTGTGCTCACCTTAGCATTTAACCGATCTGTCTACCGCTCCAAAAACGTGCCGCCGTTAGACTTAGTCATAAGTCGACCGTCGAAATCGTTTTGGATGGAAAACTCGTTTTAACAACGGGGGAAATCAACGAAGGAATAGCGCGAAGGATTTCTTTGTGGTATCCATGCGGCGCTAGCTAGCTCTCGCAAAACTCTCCTTAAAACAACCCAGAGCTATAAGGCAGAACAAGATAGCCTCATATGCGCTAGCTTACGCACCATAATTCTATACAGATGGATGTTTTGGGCCCTTTTCAGCGAACGGGTCAATAGAACAAACTCCAAACATCATCTGACGGCCCTTACTGATTTTTCTTGGTGACAGCCTGGAAACAATTACCATTACCCTTGATTTAATCACTGAAAGGTTAGACGTGATCTGCTTGAAAGGGCGCAGCCTACAACAACCGTCGAGCCGCACGCGCCCCATGAAGCCACACCACAATAATTATGGCGAATTACACAGTGGATGAAACCAAGTATGAAATCGAGATCATCCGTGTCCATACGAAGATTGGATATGGGAGTTTCACTATAATTTCACAGTGTTAAGAAGCAGGTATGTTCGATCTCCCGCCACAAGCTTCCCTCGCACCTTATTTCCGAACGCGGACACACTATGTGAGGGAGCCTCCACATCTTTGCCAGTTCCCGTGCGCGGTGCTCCTTAAGATTTTAAATTAATGAACGCAGTAGCGATAGAGGTCGATGCGATGCCATGCACCTTCACTATCGACCGATTTACCATACGTGCGGCGGCGCCAAGACCCCTTACGGATGGACCGAAACCGGACTACACATTTCTGCGCACAGCGTGAGCTATCAAATACATACCATCCCTAACTTTCACCTAGGACGTAATAGGAAGATTATTGCCCGAAGACAGAATTATCGGTCTCAAAGTACCAGAGGTAACCGACATACCCGAGAAAACGGACGAGATTTGAGGAGATCAGAAGCTCCCCGTGCTTTCACAGCCCTAAATTACGGCCCCGGCCTTCCGAAAAGGAACCTGATAAGTCTTAAATTGCAGAAGCATGCACAGAGATGTCTGAAAAGGGGGGTCAGATGCCGTCACAGCCAGAATGTGCGATATTGGCCGACCCAGTTTTTTTGAAGACGACAATGTAGATTCCGTCACCAGCGATGCAGATTCCGACGTTCATAACGGAGGCGACGCAGATGCAGTCAGAGGCGACACATAATCCACCCCGATGAAGCAGACTAGAACAGTCCGCTCGGGCCCCATAGAAAGAATAGGTACGGTCTACGTCTCTCACCCGGTTCTTCTGACGGAGTAGGCCACTCGGATGGTTTGAAGCAGGACTTAAGCTGGGAAGAATAAGTACAACCTGTACGTCTACAGTCAGTAACAACCTATGCGAACGACCGCCCTGGATTCAAACGTGCCCAGGGGGAAAGTACTCTGAGTACCCTACAGTAATGGCCGTTCTGAGCCACATTGTAGGTCATCTTAGGGATAAAGAAGGTTCCATCAAGAATTATTGCCGCTGTTACGCCTGCCGCTCGGATCAATATACCTAGAAACCATTTGAAACCCTGCCCCAATGGCACCTCGCACGGTATTGGTCCCGGCTCCGCCGACATGGAGCCGGGCAGCCGAGTTCAAAGAGAGGCAAGGCACGGCCCAAGACGAAAGCCAACCCGAAACGAACGATCCGGAATTATCCGGTCAGCGAGGACGCTGTATTATGCAGAGAGGGAGAACGGAATCAGGGTTTGCAACTCTGAATCAGTCGAAAATGAAGTCCGTTCTGTATGACGGAATAATGGTTATACACTTTCAAGTAAAAACAGATAGGAACTAGCCGGAAAGAACGTTCTTGAAAATTTGTCGGCAAATACTCCCGTTTGTTGAATTTTTAGAACTAAAAACTGCTTTACAGTTTAGAACCATCCCAATATTCTGACAGTTTAATTCGATAAGGAGGACGTCTTACGCTGCCTAGAAGTCGCTTTTGGAAAGGCTACATCCATTCTTCGCAAGGTGCAGCTCCATTACAAGCTTGACTTCCACAAACGTGTCCGACGAGCTCGACAATTGCTCGTTGGAGAGGCCGTGTAACCTGAAACATTCTATGGCTAAAATAAGTGCGCCGAACTCACACATGATGTTTCTGGTCCCTTCAAAATAGTTGAGGCCGGCGACTTGATGATAATCTTCATCCAGCGCGGTGATATTATCGAACGTGCCAGCCATAACTGTGTCACTCGCGCCCCTTCGTCAGTACCGTTGGTCTGTACTGCCAACACGTCCCATCATGCAAGCGCCTGCAATTTGGCAACAATAACAACCGATGGCCCAACCAGATACTTTAAGAAGATCCTCAAGCATCGCGAGATTGATGATCCATCTTTGGAGTTTGTGTTGGAATGGGAAGTTCATCGGCCAACTTGGGTCGCTCGAAAGTATGTACCGGAGGAAATTTTGTGTCTTCACCTCTTGAATCTTTCCCCTAACCTCTCTCTGGTCATTTTATTTTAGATTCCGCCTTACCTCGCCTTTAGAGCCCCACCCTTTCGTACTGTCGCAATCTCGCCCTTCAAATCCCGACTGCTCGACTCATTTCGCCTGTTCCACACCCGTTCCCGACCGCAAAAGGCCATAACCACGGAGGGCCATAATTCAGTCGACCAGCGGAATGCACGCGTCTGCCGACCCCTTGCGCCGACTGCGCTCACTTCGGAAATAACAGACCTGTCGGTTTTTACTTGTCGGTTTCGCGGGATGCTACCACGAGTAAGTAGCGTGCCACTGACTGAATGAATAGAGTGTGCCATGATGCTTTGAAAGAAGGTGGAATACTAGATGAAATGGTTGGACGGAATTTGAGTGGATTTAAATGGAGATAATTGGAGAGATTTATTCCCTCCACCTTGGCTGACCTATGACACGATGAAGAGTCTCTACAGGCTCCGACGCCGGAGCACCGAGACCTCGACAGTACTATCGGAGCGCAGTATCTGGCTGAATCATGGCAGAAACATTACAACGTTTTGTGGAATCTTCAAGTTGGCCTTCAGGTGAATCACGATCTATCTGTCCGGTCCCTTTTGATGGGTAAATCAGTGCCGCAATTTGAAAATTGTAATTTCGCACAAATTTAGGACCTTTTCTGAACTGCACAGGCACGGCTCAGACTTGAATTTAGGGCTTTGTATAATCCCAAACAGAGGGGGCTACAGGTCGCGAATTTCAGTTTTGACTGGAATGTCGCTGGAAGCCACCTCAATTACTGGAAACTTCCGCTCCCATTCCTGGCCCAAATACCGACGTGATTTACAGGAGCGTAAACTGTAAGAGGCTGTGCACCGTCCATGAACGTTGTGCCAAGGTAATGAATTCTACCAGTACAGTACGCTCGCCTACAGTGTTTCTGGCCTTATGGCTCTGTATCTGCAGGCCCGGCATGTGTGCCCCGGCTCTTATGGCCCCGCCTTGCATTCAATACAACTAAGCCCTCTTCGCGGCCGTTAATAATCGCAGGATTAATGCCCTATAACTTCACGCGGGTGCGCGTGTAGACGTTTTTGCATGTCTAAGTAGGATAATTACCTAGCTTTTACGCGCATTAGTACGACTGTTTGTGTGTAAGTGAGGACGTTAGATGTTACGATTATACACGACTACGTGTGTATGGCTTCATTGTATGTATAGCCGTAGTGCCTTGCGATATAGGTACATTTCTACGTGTCTTTGGACCCTCTTTATGGGTGTATGTTTGACGTGCAATATCCGTTACAAGGCCCCGGAACTTGATATCTTGTGTACCGGCCGCACGTTGCGCGTCTCTAGAGACGATTGTGAGTGACACACCATTGAAAGGGCCATATTTTACCCTGGCTGGATCTCCGCCCGATAAGGATTCTCTTCGAGTCGGGGAAGTACTTACAAATTTTCTCAAAAAAGCGAAAAGAAAGTAGAGAGGGACAAGAAAGTCCCCAGCGAAAAATATGGAACTAGCAGTACCATTTACCGGTACCCCCTCTTCCGGCTTACTTTTTCCTATTTCCATTCCAAGCAGGTGGTTAGTCGATCCGATTTATGTCGAAGCGTGCACCACGCGAAGCACCTTCTAGTACTCAGTCAAATGTTTACATATCCTTCCCATCCTTCTTCGCGCCGCCTATCTGTGTACCTCTACCGCACCTCTCCCTTTAGTACGCCTTTTGTTGAGCTACTGCCGAATAACACAAGTGACGGTTCGCTAATCGCTCGATGTTGCTGCACACGGAGACCATCTACTCTCGCATCTTCGACCTACGGCTTTGAATAGAGGACAGAGAGGGTTCCACAGTGTACCATGCTTCCTTCGCCTTCTGGCGTGGATGGTCGGAGTCATAAATGGCCACCTCCCAGTTGTACGCTTCCGGGTGAGGGAAGTCCAGCGGGTTTGATGCATTCAGAACGGGGAACGTATGTTCCTGCCTGGCCACCCGCGGCCGATCTACCGTTACCACGGCGGAGCGTGACTCCCCGTATGTGATCCGCTCTTTCGGAGGCCGTGGCCCACCAGGCTGGATCGCCTGGATCCTCGAAGAGTAGACGGGGTGTTCTCACCGACAGGGTCCACCCCTGTCTATTAGTCGCTTCGTTAGGGACGTAGTTCATTGTATTTATTGTAGCGAAATATCCTGTAGCTAGCGACTCGTTGCCCGTTACCTCACCCGCTGGACCACTCGGCTTAAAAGCGAGAGAGTACGAGATAGAGAGGTGTATCGAGAGACTACTGGCCGGCTATAGAGGAGGAGGTTTTAAGTGGAGTGTGTGCTCACACAGCTACGCATTTTCGCACGCCCAGCGGGTGGGAACCAGACGGCCAGGATCCTGCGCTTCTCAGCCCTTTAGAAAACTGGTGACAGGTTTTTGTTGAGGGTAGGAAGAAGGGCCGGAGGGCGGAGAAGAGTGCAGTAAATGAGTTTTACTGCAAGAAAAGAAGTAAAAGGGAAGCTTTTTTCCCACACTTTGATGCTCCACTGTAACATGCGTGTTAGCATATCGTTGTGCTTCTTCACAGCGGTATGCTACCCCGTATGATTTTGTCGATCCACAGTTCATCTGCACGGTTGTAGGCAAAGGTGCTGTCCGACTATACAACACCTCGCGAAAATTAGATTTTGTATGAGTATCCCGCCCATCTGGGCGAAATGCTACGAGAGAAACTGGACTTCCATCTCTCACTCCGGCACACTTCAAATGGCCTGTGCCCAGGCCGATCTGACCGCTTTTTGACGACTCCCCCGACGTGAGAGGCTATCCTAGACAGGATCATCCTTGCTTAACCATCTCGTTTAGTTCCGTGTGTTGATTACGAAGCCGACTGTTGAACCATTTCTATCTCTCTTGATGCAGTGTGGAGAGTCTGGTAGTGACCTACGGAATCTGCAAGCGGGAGAAAGGGACTCGTACGGGGGAAAGTGATTATTGCAGCCCCACTGGCGGAATTTCCACCGATGAGCGTACTGTAATCCCCGCTAGCTTCCTCAAATAGAGACTTACAGTTCATTTATTTCATCACACCCAAGCACTACACATCCCCCTTCATTTTCTTCACTTCACTCCTATCATCCTGTTCCACCTTTTCCTTCAACGCTCCGTTCATTCACATAATTCAACTTGTGTGCTGTTCGTAGCGGTCATAGAAACTCTGTCTGCTGTTTGTGCCCAGCCGACTACGCGAGTAGATGACTACGGAAACCTCAAATTTGGACTACACGCGAACGCAGCAAGTGGGAGCATGCGATTAGATAGGCGCAATATCTGCAAGTCCGGCTGGTGGCCATGGAAAGCCTCGTTTTCCTTCAAAAAGTTCGCCCATTACTCGCGCAGATTACTGTGCGACATGCTGACACATTTTTGAGTAAAGCGCGCAAATTTTACGCGGTACCCGTGCATAAACCGCTTTCGTTCGCCCTTTTTCTGCCTGCTGATGAAGTTTTTTATGGAGAATAAAAACACCGAACGGTACTCTTTATTCACGCTGGAAACCGTACGGCTAGCGTAAGCTGTCAATTCAACCTCCTTCGAGTTCCTTTTCCCATCAACTTAGAAGGCAGTGGCGGTCGTCCGAGCTTCTCTTTCGATTCATCAAGGCATGGTAGCTTTTCCACGTTGGGCGAGGACGACGGCCTTTTTGCGTATCTTCTCTTATCGTTCATCCCTTGTGTCACTGACACAACGCTCTTCCTTTCGGATGATTCAATAATTTACACTACTTGCACAGATTACTGCGCGAGAGGATCCGTTCGTACATTCATATACTTTTGCAGATGCGGCTCGAGACGCTGACTGATTCGCGACTATATTTCTAACATCTCTTGATGATTGATGGTTGATGAATATAATTTTCCAATAACGTCATTTATTTGCGCAAATTTCTTTTCGAGAATAAGATTAAAGAGTGTCCTTTTCTCGCGCAGATAACTGTGCGAGACGGCGAATGATTCGTTGATGCTTGCTTCTGTCCTTAACTCGCGCAGATCACTGCCCAAGAAGATGATTCATTATTTATGTATGGAGGGCACCAAACACGCATCGTATATACTACGCCTTCCACCCTAAATGTTGTTTCCGACGCCCAGCAGAAAACTGTAAGGAAGACGTTAATATGCGGGGTGAACATATGTGTAACAGTCAGAGTGAGCGGAACGATCAAGAAAAGAACGGCGAGATTGTGAAAGAGCGGGGCGTGTAACTCGTGATGAATTTGAGCCTTGACGAAAGTAACAATTACGCGGTTCGTGCAAGCTTGGTTAGGTAACGAGACACGCTTTCCTCCGGAAAATTGGGGTGAGGGACTCAAGTCGACCAATGGCCTTCCCATTCCAATAATCAGTCCAGAGATCCATCATCCATCTCGCGATGCTTGATGGTCTTCTTAAAGTACCAGGTTGGTCAATCAGTTTTTTTCATTGCAAATTTGCGGGCGTTTGCCTGATGGGACGTGTCATTGGTACGGACGAAGGGGCGCGATTCATTTTTTTTTTGGCTGACGCTTTCAAAACGTTCACCGATCTGAATTACAATGGTGCTCATTTCGCCGGCGTCCAATAATTTGAAAGATTCAGCGACTTGTTTTGTCCGCTTGGCGTGCTTCTTGTAATCACCGTTTGTGTCAAGGTACATCACTTCGCCCACCAGGATCTTTCGAGATCGTCGGACGCGTTTTTCGAAGTCTCTTTCGAACCTGATTTTCTCTTCATGAAGGCTGGCCGTCTGTTTACCAATGGCGACATCCAGACACCTCAAAAGTTCCTCTTTGTCGAAAGTACTTGCCAGACTCTCGGGAAAGTGCCGGAGTCTGAAGTCATGGGTTTGATACGACAATATTAAGTCAACTTGCTTTGTCTGGTTTTTTCTATGTATGGATTTTATATACCCATATAATAAGGCGCGCACATACGCACACCACTCAGCCGTCACACAAATCAGCCGGATGGTATTCAACGCAGCAGCGCAACATCGCCGTTAAAAAGCGATTGAAACGTTTCGCTTGCCCGTTTGTCTGAGGTTGATACGTTTTACTGTATGCTTTGTTCACCCGAAGGATGGAACAAACACGCTGGAAAAACGCAGACATGAACTGCGACCATTTTCAGACACAAAAATTGATGGTGGCTCACACCTGAATACCCATTCATTCCCAAAATCTTCGGCCACTTCGTACGCTCTGATGCGCTTCAATGGAATTCTCTGAGTGCGATTGGTGAACCGGTCTGTACTGATTAGGATGAAGTGAACCATGACCTTTTCTTGGGCAGGGGACCGCGTAAATCGATCTCTACCGTCTCTAGCGGCTTCTCTGCCGGGAAGAGATGCATTAGTTCGCTTGCCTGATAAAAATGACCCGGTTCTTGGCGCAGTTATAAAAATCCCGTACGGTCGCGGTTGCGTCGGCAGACATTTGGGCCAATACTAAGTTTTCCGAAGACCCTTTTTCAATCTCTTCTGCCCAGGATGTTCATATAGTTGTTGATAGTACGCCAGTCGGAACACGCGATGTCGAAGCGATGCAGGTAGGACGATTCGGATCAAGTTCTTTTCGCGCGGATGAAGCCGACAAAGGACGCCATCTTCACCCTCGAAGAAGCACGACCCGGAGCGTCCGACCTGCGTTTCCAGTGCCTTCTGGCATAAATTATGACGGCTCCGCCCCTCAAATACCTCATTTAGAGTGAGCGAGTCCGGGATGGGCTGCCCATCATGGTACTTTAAAGAATCATTGACTCCTCTTTCTGAATCTCACAGGCTCCAATGAAAAACCGTGCATCTGCTAATAGGTCCCTAGGATCCTCCTCCTAATCGTCTGACTCGTCTGTAATTGGCATGTACGACGTTTCCCTTCAAATCTTTTCTGTCATTTCACAACTAGTCTTCGGCGCAACTAGCCGCTTTGTCGTGTCTTCTTCGGGCTCGTTTAGTTGGACCCTGATCCTTATTCGCGATGTCCCTTGTAATTGCAGTGCCGCCAAGATTGCAGCACAAGACAAACCCTTAGTCGTACAATTTCCTACTCTTTTGACAGTATTATTAGGCCTCAATTCCTCCTTATTACGCCGCATTGTCACCAAGTTTAACATTTTATCGATGGTGTGTAATTTTGCGAAAAAGGGGGGGGTCTCATCGTGAACTTCATCATAGTCTGCATTTTCTGTCCGAGGCACTGGATAGATATTTTCAGAGACTTTTCAACTCTGCCCGGACAGTAGATGATTTCTTAATCAAAAACCATGAGGTGCAAGCGCCACCTCATAAGCCGTCCGGCCGGGTCTTTCAACTTCATCATCCAATTAAGCGCCGCGTGGTCGGTACGAACCATGAACTTTCTTCTGTTGATATTCTTTCGAAGGGTGAAAACGGCCCAAACTATAGCGTAGCGTTCACTTTCAGTTGCTGAATAGTTACGATGTTCTTTTTCCAACGTCTTTGAGAAGTACCCCACAGTTGCCCAATCCTTCTAATTCTTTGGATCTCGCTTCTGAAGGGGAAGGACACCTATGGGATATTGTGGAGCATCGCAGGCATTACATTTATCGACTAACTCTTTCTACGTCACTCTCTCTCTTAAGCATTCTTACGGAATCTTTTATCCTAAACACATTGTACAACCTTTAAAAAGGTACACATCTGCGGACGGTCGTCGATGTTGATCTTTATTATCGGATCTCTCTCTCTCTCTCTCCTTCCCCATATACCTGGAAATATCTCCAAAAACTCGTTGTCCTGGAGCATTGCATCCTTGGTCACATCTCCACCATAACTTTGATGTAAAAAGTGTACTTTTTGATTCCAAAAGTCTCTTTTCTTCGCCTATACCAATTCAAGAACACCACTGCTTCAAAACTTACTACCCATTCGTCTGCTGCTTTTCTTCTATTAGATTTGCGGATAAATTCCGAGATCTATCATAGAAAATTTACCTGTGAATTGTAACAGAAACCAGGGTGTTTGATATGAAAAAATAAAATTGCAAAATTATTCTCCTATATTTCCGATTAAATACTTGATTTCCGCATGGGTACGACTACAAACGAAACGACATCAGAATTACAAAAAACTTCTTGCCAAGTTCATATCGATGCAAAAATGTTCCTACTGATATTTCAAGACTTTTTGTGGAAGCATAGGTTTAAGGTGACGGAAATATTGCCAAACTCTTTCGAAAAGGTACACAACAGTAGTGAGTTTTTTAAATTTGGAATAATTTTTAACAAAAATAATTTTCTTTGAATCGACGTAGACATCTTTGCTTCAACGGTTCTAAGGGCGAAATCCTAATTGATGAGCATTCTGAGAAAGAAAATCTCCAAAGTCGGAACATATTTTGTTTTATATATAATGCGACTGCCTCACTAGCTCTGAGATTAGTTTCCACCATTTATCTCATTCGCGGACGCCTATCTTCAAATCAGCAATGAATAACTCATCATGTTCTGTGCCATATTTAGTGCTGTCCTGATCGTTTCCATAGCTGCAAAAACCATTGCGGCTGAATCTCCATTCAATAATGTATGCTACAACAAATATCACTTCAAAGCCCGCGACGACTGCCGTACGGGTACGCCCCTGTTCAGCAGAATCGACTTCTTCGAGTGCTTCTTTGTGATATATTGTAAGCCCGAGAACGGTTTCATAGGGTATTCCTTTACCGAGCGCCATAAAGGGCCGTTAGAGAGACTTCTGTACCGGAACGTTTGTCTCAAGTTTAAGATATATGCTAAGGGAGACTTGTTGGGATACCACGCGATTATTGCGAGTTTGTTCAGTGTAACAGAGAAAGGAGAAAAACTCCCGGCTATGCCTTTACAGCTCCTGCATCTCCTACACTCGTACGGAATTTTAATAGGTATGGGGGAACCAAGTCCATGAAGTGGCCAGATTTGGAAAAAAGAAACTACTTCCACCAGCTGGACAGGTTCCGCAACGTTCACAGCGATATATGAGACCCTTAATCTCCACGCTGAAACCGCAGATGGATACTTGAAAAATCTCAGAGTGTTTACAGAAATTGGCCCCGAGCACATTTCTGTGGTTGCAATGATTTCACGCGCCTCCTCCCAAATTTTCGAGAAAACTTATACCGTGCTCAAAATAATTATTCAGTAAGCCCCAACAGTGATGGAATGACGGCAACGATGTACATCAATGCCATGATATGGTAATTTCCGTCTAAATTCATTTCTGAAGAACTCTGAATGCGGTAGTTCCTTCCCACTCGGAATAAATTACACACGATACTGAGGATTCTCCTTGTGTTTGTTCACATCTCTCAAAACTGCTCTGGCATGTATCCAATATCCTCGGCATATAAACAGATAGTACGCCGGGATTGGGACTGATACCGCACGGCTTCCGTAGGACATGTTTGGCGTCGTTAGTTTTCAGGGGCTCACCAACGCCCTTTTCGAATGTTCCAAACCCAAAAATCCTGGGTTTCAATATTGCCATGTGTCGTGCAAACACCTCAAAACGCCAGGGGCGTCGCAGAATTTACACGAAGATTGTTGGAACTTCTCCTTTTCGTTGCGCATCTTAGCTGGTAGAGACGAAAAGCACAAGAAGTTTTGTTCCAAAAATACTCTCCTCGACGAAGTTGATCGCTCTTTTTACAGTTTTTTGGCCGGTGCAGAAGCACGAAAAATGGGCCAGATTGAAAGTTTCTTATTACGAATACTCACACAGAAGTACTGTTCGCAGGTATCTGCTTCGCCGATAAACGCCAAAAAGAAGGTGTCGGTTGCTCACCAGCTAAGTTATCGTACGATTGTCGGGCTTGTAAGATACGACGAGTGAAACAAGGGGTGATGAGTAGAGCGACGGGGCAGATTGGCTAATGAATCTTCTACAACAAAGGCGAAGTCGAGGCAACCAGCGAACAAAAAATCTGTGACGGGAAACAACCAAAACGTTTCTTGACAGGGGAAAAGTTGAATGGGCAGAACTTTGAAGGGTTTACTCAACTCGAATAATTGGATCACCTAGAAGTCCAAGCTGCCCTTGTCTCACTGTGAGCTAGTTGCAGTCTATCTCAGTAGTACGATCTACTGTATTGCTGTACGGCCATGTGGGGTTACGGAACTACGTCCCCTGGCGCATTGTCAATGCACTCTTCGCATGCCCCACATTGATCCTGAGGTGCTTACAGACCATGTATGTCACGCGGCTGCACTGTATGCCGGGTTAATGCAGGATTGTGATCCCGTAGTGTAATCACACGTGTGCATCGCCGGACACAGCACCACTGCTGCTTACGGGTCCCATACTGTACTACTATCTAGCCGCAATTACACTAATTTATACTGCAGAGAAGGCGGAATGTCGCGGAAATAAGGCACATCCGCCTAAGTGTTACTGTAGCCGCGCACGAAAATCGCGACCAGAATAGGGCATCGCCCACCACCAATACGGACTAGCCGTAACACGTCTCCATGGTTTCACGCAACCCCGCTGTACCACACCATGCGTAAGTGCACTGTGATTCCTGTTCCAATTTTTATCGCATCACGAGAAAATTATGCAATGTCTCTATGCAACATTTTCCTCAGTACATTATTCGCTGTGCAATGCATGCATTCACCCGTTTTAGGCATGAAAAGTTTACATTTAACTTTTTTTCTGCGGGATTTGTATTGTCGTACTCATCATTTCCAATACTGCACCGATACTTAAATCCACAAATTATTCCTTCATTTTTGTTTCAACGCTGCCGTCAGTCTCCAAGCTCTCTATCACCCTATCTTGCTCCATTTGGCGTGAACTTTTCTTGGTCTCGCTGGATGTAGTAGTTGAGAATTTTCATCCAGTCTTAATGGGTTCCATGTCAGTGGTCTTCTGTTTTCAGCATTATAAACTCCATTCCCTCTTGGGCACCTGAAACTGGTTAGTTGTTGAGTTTTCACTCCTCGTTTGTTGATAATGTTCAGTTGGATGTCGTCCAAAAAGTTATCCCAGTTCTTGATTAATCTGGAGTAGAGCTCTTGGTACCAATGATCAAAAATACTTCTTTCCTTCAGGGTTTATTACGATCCTAAAATTTCTTCGGTCTCTAGTGTGAGTCACACTCTACTGTGTTGCGTTCTCGTCGTCTGAAGAACCATTGAACATGATGGCTTGGTCCGTAGTGACGGAGACGTGGGCTGCCCTGTCGAATGCTTGTATCATTTTCATATCCACCTCATACGAACCCAGCATTTAGTATACGTGGATACCGTCCGGTGTATGGCACTAATGCAGTTAAGCGTTTTTGTTCGGTGTTTTCAGAGCCTTTTATCCAAAAAAAACCTCCAGAAGTGTCCATGGAATTCCCCTCGTAGATGATAGGCGTCAAACCGAACGACAATTCCTTACCCAATTCCCGTGAGACGGATGTATATGCAGCACGCGGTTGGGGCCAGAATCCAAGCGGGGTAGCTGGGGGCTATCCACCAGCACTTGGAATCCGCACAGCCGGTGGCAGTGCTTGTTGGTAGTAAGGCCAACCCGACTCAGACGCCGATTGCAACAAGCTAGGCGAACCAGGAGACCTCCTTGGTCCAGAGAAGGGGTTTCGGCGACTGTACCCATATATGGTGGTTGAAGAGTAAGAACGGAAATTTAAAGATGAGGGCGGTGAGCGGTAACCCCCTCCCTCGCCCCACCGTCTCTAGCCACTCCGTAGTACATGGTTCCAGCCTTAAAACACTAAATAACTGACGCTTCGGTTCTTGAGACAAAAAAATACCCTGTCACGCGGTTCACCTGCTGCATGAAGTTGCCGAAAAATATCTTTCACGATCAAATCTGTGGATTCTGTTGGCCTGTGACAAATAACTTAATTAAGAAAATCTGAATTATATCTGACCACAGTAGCCCCTCTCACTACCAGACACGTGGTGCGCACCCCTGTATGTTGCGGTCAGGGCCGCTGTTTACCTTCCATATTCACCGATCTATCTGGGCCTTGGCTTTATCTCCCTGTGGACCCAGCTCTACTATATTTTTCTGAACACATTGTGCAATCGTACATGACTATGGTTAATTACCTATATTGTCCTTATCCCTACTATTCGGTGTTTCTCTCAAAAGAGAAAATTAGGTCAGACTGGAAGTTTGCCCGTCTCGTACGATTTATTTAAGCGGAGTTGCGCGTCTCTTCACGACCTCTCAATCAATAAACGACAACTTACTTTGGAGCTTTCCCCCTTTTGCATTCCAAAGGACGCCCCCCGGTTGTTCCAGCTCCTTCCATATCCATGCCCCCGGCTGTTTGCATTAGGTGCAAAACCATTTCCCCTTTCTGTCCCTAGCGCGAGCGTGCGTTGTTCTCAGTCTCTGTCCGCATCGCCCGAAAATGTTACTACTTCCTTAATCCCCATCTCGTACTTCGCATGCCAAATGCCGCGTCCCATGTACCTCGTCCCTATCCTCGTCGTCAGTTTGCTCGACTGTCCCCTTCATCCCCTTCTCGTTCCACGTGTGCTGAGTGCTGCGTATCAAACAGGCGTTGCTGTCCGTGCCGCCAGAGAGCACCTCTCTTTCTTGTTCCTGTCGTCAGCGAGCGCGACCGTCTTACTTCTACGACCGATCTACCGCCCTTCATCTCACCACCAGCGAGCTTTTTGTACCCCGACTTCGCCTACAGAGCGCCGAGCTCGCTATAGTCAGTCCCTTGCACATATATGTTGACATTTACTCACCTCTCTGAGTTATTTACAGTTCCGCATCTCAGTCCGTATAGTCCTAGAAACCCACCATTCCCTTTTTATGGGATAACCCGCTGCCAAAACGAACTACAGTACTCCTCAGTAGTATTAATTTTGTGAATACAATCCGTGTTGGGCTGTGTGATACTGCAGTTTACATTATCGTAATAAATGGCAGTATCGAAAAGAAAGAAAATATCGCAGGACGATGGTTAGTACAAATCCAAGTCGATCATGCTGAGATTTGGTTTTCAAGGATATGGCAGAACAGTTAATGGAGACTACAGGATAATTTATGTTTTACTACTTCAGGTCATTTCTGCACCTTGATTGTTTGCGAAAATAAAATATCAATACTACAACTTTCACTTTAATTAGTGTCAGTGCGCAAGTACTATCACTTCCAGTATAGTGTCAGTGGTGCTAGTTATTGTAAAAGCCGTTCAAGACACCCCTAAATTAGTGTCATTATGCTTGGAACGAGAAAGGATTTCTACTGTAAATGTTCACTTAAACATTTCGAGTGCTTTCCTCGTTCACGACTGTTGCTCTTTGTGACACTTTACACCTAAAGGTCGACTTAGCCATCCATAGTACCGTATAGACGTCGCCTGCACACCACTACAGTTCAATGATTTCCCCACAATCTTCTGAAAGAAACGACGACTTCGTCTCGTCGTCTTCGGCCGATTATCCCTTCACGCCACTTCTCTCCATGCCCCCGCTCCTCAGAGCATCGCCGATTGTTCGAGTATGTGCGTGATGGAAACTGAGAGTGAAGACGGGTAAGACGTGGAGTGAATAGTGTCATTCAGTACCGTTGGAACCATGAGATGCGTCTGTGAAATGTTCAGTAAAGGTTACAATCTTCTGTTTGTTGTGACATTAAAAATGGAACTTCCGTATTTGATGTCAGTGTGGATTTAGTTTCACTGACACTAATATTTGTAACTGCCAATAAGCTGAGTGCTCCTGATTAAGTGTCACTGACATTACTTACTGTGAAGGGTGTATTGACCTCAGTTGTTAACGTTCTCATACGGATGATAAATCAAGTGGAACTATAGTTTTATACAATGGTCAACTGTGAAGGTAGAAATTCCGTTGCTTGTTAGTGGTTTCTGAGGAATTCAATTATTTGAAAAGAGTGTATCGGATCAATCTTCTTTCAAAACTGCCATTCGGGTTATGAAATAAAAACGACATCAATGAGTCAGCCAATGCTGATAAAAAAAAAGGAATTTTACAAGAAATTTTCGGTTCTTCCATTTAAATATGAAACGGAGTGCATCCATTTTGGTTAAATCAACCGCTGAAGTTGGATCTCCACCGGCTTAATTTGGAACAGATCGAAACTGTTGGACACTTTCACTGCCGACTACTTTTTACCTTCCCTTCCGATTTCCTTGACGTAATCCTGAACTGCGCCCACTGAAAGAAAGCTACGAGTCTCTTCTTTCCGAGAAACTTCAAACAGTACAAGTCAACAGCTTAGTGCGTTTGTCTCGTCATTCGGAAAAAGTCGATCCAATTTTTTAACGGCGCTGCCAGCATCGTGATCATAAATTTACATTTTATACCAAGTTTAGAGCCCGGTTGGTGCACTTGAAAAGCTTACTTAAAAACTCCCTTTTTGTTCTTCTTCTCAACCTCTGAAATTTTCAAAAACTTTTCCAAAAACTTGTTCCTAATGGCCTATGGGAATATCATGGTTGGTGGAAGACGTGTGTCTATGTGGCTCTCAGTTTTCCTACTTCCGGCAGATGAAGTCGATGTACTTGCTTGGAAGGAAATCCATATATGCTTGTCTACATTTCTTCATTAGCAGTTCCCTGGGAATCAAGCTTTTTTTAACACGATCATTGAGAATTACACATTCGAATGTCACTAAGGCATTTCGGCAACACAGATGCAAACATTTGGTTACATGTCAATAAAAAGTTTCTCTTTTACATATTTCACTAGGTAGTTGGTAAATGGAAATATCTGAATGCTCAAAACAAGTTTTGTGATGGATTGAAATCGTTTATGCAAGAGATGTGGGCAAACGACCGAGAAGACTCTTCGATCCCCGTGATGCAATTCAATCGTAAACCACACACGTATCCTGCACATCCCGAGAAACTTATGATTTTGAATCAAAACTCTGCCACATAGTACATGACAATTACTCTTGTGCATTGTACCTCTCGGGATCATTTAAAATGAGTGTTTGAGAAATTTTCATTTCTGTTGTATTCAAAATTGGCCATGCAATGTTTTCAGATTATGAAAATAAATAAGATCAATGTTAGAAAGGGAGATACAACTCTTTGTCAATTTATCACAAGCCTGTGTTTTCTAGACTTTTCAAAATGACGTGAAGCATAAAACACTCTACCCATTTCTCATAACTGAAAATGAAGAACGATTCGAAGAACTGAGATTTAAAAGGTAAATTATATTTTGAAACGGTCAGATTTGGTATTTACATAATAATGAAATGGAGTACCATGAGAAACAGTTCTCAACTTAATTTGCATTGTAAAAGAGAAATAGTGTTTAATACTTCGTTTGTACTTTCTCTATTTTCGTGAATATGCTTTCGATAAAAACGTATAATGCAAATCTAAATATATTCATACTTCCAGGACCCTAAATACTTATGATGTAATATAAAGAGAAGGGTTAAACTAACAAACCAATTTCAATATGCCATATTATATTTCAGTTGATATTTAAAATTATTTATGTTTATGTTAGGGGTAATTTTGTCTTCAATGCTTGTGGTACAAAATTTACGAAGAAGATAAAAAGGTGTTCTCTCACACCTACAAATACTCCATGAACAAAATTAATTCAATATTCTCTTTTAGCTTCCAAAAATCTGAAACATTCTGCGTGCACTGTGCATACCATTTTCACGAACAGATTCGACGCCGGGCAACATTCGTAGAAATACAGCTACAATGTGAGGTTGTTTGGCAACCCTCCAATTTAAAAGAATTCATAATGATTGCAAAATCGTGCAAAAATGTGACATTTGTTCTCGGCTTCATCATGAAAATAATAATTATTTGTCGATAATTTTACATCAATGCCAAATTCTGGGGTTTCGGGGCTTCCATTTTTATCCGGACGTAAACTGCTCTGAAATTTGAAGCACTTCATTACTCATATTTTTTACGGTTTTATGAGCAATAACTTGAATGGTTGTGCTTAACTATGATTATAATGAACGTACAACACCTTCTATATCCTTAAGGAGCGTCTAGCGCTTACTACTTTTCGTTTATGAGCTCCATGACTATCAGCGTACAGTGATCGAATGAACTATGTAAATCTATATTTATATATATATATCTCTCTCTCTCTCTAATTATTCACGAGGTCCTCGTGGATGTGAGAGGAACAGCCTGCATGGGGATATTTTTCGGTTATTATCTCGGTTACATGTAGTGGAAAGCAATGTGGCCGCGGATTCCTACCTGGAACTATTGCACTCTTTCCTCAGATCAGAATTGATGAATAAAATCTCCGTTGCAGGTAATCAATCCGTATGGAAAATTATGTGAATTGCAAGGAGGATATAAAGGAGTTGGAAAGGATGGGGAAACAGGAGGGAACAGACTGTCGCAAGCGTCTCAACCAATACGTTCGGGTCCTTTAATACTTGTACTGCACTCTCCTCCTTAAAATGCAGACCCACAGGCTGTATGTTGCTAGCTGTGCGAGTCCTCAGAGATCAGTAAAAACACGTTATAGAAATCAACGATAAAATCGTAACCATGATGCATTATTCTTCAGCGTTACATATGCTCTGGCTATAGCACTAGAAAGACGGTTGTAGCAATACTGGAGGACGATCAGAGAGCAGGAGGCGGGCAATATCGACAGGGACTGCTAGAGGCAACTTATTTAGTCCATACGAAATGGGGTTCTTTGCTACGAAAACACTATGAAGCACTCTATTTATTTACAACGCAGAATTTGAAACAAAACATGTTATCCTATAAATTGATAAGAGGCTGAACGTTGTCATATACTATGCACTTCTATGGTTTTTTTCTAAGCATGCTGCCACTTCAATGTAAAGCGTGCTACTTAGTAGCGGTAGGCATACTTTACACCGAAAACAGGGATTCGGAGTGCGCAGAGCGGTACAGTCCAGGAGAGCTTCTCTGTAACACTGTTCTCAGAGCTATAGCAGTACAGCAATAGTACAGTATGTGTACTGCTTGATGAGGTAAAGTAGATTTAGTATATTTCCATCGTTGGGAGATGGGATTGTCGTTTTACTGCATAAGTACTGTACTCCTAGCGGATAAATCTGTGTCGCACAATTAACGCGTAAGAACTTGAGGTAAAACCATGCCCTGTCAAAAAAAACTCATATTCAAATTATTCAAATCATTCAAACAATTCCAATGAAAATTATTTATTTGGCAAATCCTCGAAACGAATAACTTATTTCCCAGAAATATGATACAGAATAGATAATTTAAAATTAGGAATTATTTAAAAATAATTTCAGAGGGCCCTTTAATTTTTATCTTAAGAGGCTCACATCTTCTCACCCAGGCAAGAGTTTCCTATCAGGTAGATGCATTTTGAGTTCAGAATGGTGGGGCAACTGATGTATATTTGGAAGGATACTTCAATTTGAACCATCGCTCCACTGTAAATAGCGCTTGATGCTATATGCGCACCGGCGGTGGCAAATGAGAGCGTCGTCCTACAAGCGTCCCGCTAGATTCGCAACTCACCCAGGTCCTCCTTCGCGCTACCGGCGTGTTTGGCACCACGACGTCGCGCGAGCTGTTGCGGATCGTGTCGATGTCGGGGTACTCGAAACGATCCTTCTCTACTCGCAACTAAACACGAGCAACGCGACCGCCTGTGAAGAGACGGTTGAGGTAATGATGCATGGGCTGACTGATTTACTACCTTGATGAGGGTAATTACGTCGGGTTGTCTGTGTGTTCGTGCATTCGTGTGTGTGAGCGTTACGAACAGTCTCGATTTGACTTGCCTGTCGGAGTCGCGGCGCTCAAGAAGTATCGCGCAAACACAGTCAGCTACGACGAGCTCTGGATACAGTTACGTACATTCCCATTCATCCGGCTTGTGATGGATTTCCCACTCGATATGCCGGCACAATTGCCCAGGTAAATCACGGCACATCTCGAACCAGGCGATTAGTTTGTCGAAATGAGTTGGCGTGCAAATTTTTTATCAACCGCTCCCATTACAAAAACGTGAACAACTGCAATATCTGCGAATGGAAGAGAAACCAACTTGGACAGAATCTAAATGATTCAACTCATCAACTTACTACACGGAGCACATGGCGCTTCTCCGGATAGGGCAACTGCTCCAACCGGGAGTATTCGGGCAGCGACTGGCCATGACCCTGCAAGAGAACCCCTTTCCGAATCCCCACACAATCCACCCGCCATTGTTACAGATCAGGTAGCAATAGCGAACAAACCAAAACGTATCGCATCTATAAAGACACTTGCAGGGACACTGTGCGTTGTAGAACAGAGATACAGGACGTTGGATCGGAGTGCAATAGTCCAGATGAGCTGGAGCAAGACACGTGCCGTGTCCAGGACCCGGTCCGTCGAGGGGGAAGCGGGAGGTAGACGACAGATTGGTTGCGCCTGCTTTCTCAGCCAGTTTCAGCATATCCGTAGAGTCCGCATCGAAGGTGACGCTTTTCTGCACAGTCTCCATGCGCGCGGCTCGGGCCTTGAAGTCACTCGATTCAGCCATCGCTCTGACTTGTGGAGGCACAAAACCAGACTTTCCAGCGGATTCATATGAGCTACGGTCTTTTGCAGTGATCATTGCGGTCTTCACGGGAACCTCATCGGTTCCGACATCACGAGTGTTTGTGACGGCCTGGACGTGAACAAAGTACACGACAATGGTCAACAACGCAAGAATGTTTGAGAAGACTTTCATTGCAGAGTACATTTCGATGTAGAAGGACAAGTGATCGAAGCGTTTTCGAGTGATACGGCGTTGGGTGCTCTGCGAACGATGTGAGGGGCTGTCAGCGATCGAAAGGAATTCGGCTCAACAATGACCGGGGGGTTTATATAGCTTTGACACGGTCGCCACCTTTGTTCTAGGCTAGAAGAACAGAAGAAATTGGCCAGTTTTGATTAGGGCAATGATGCCCAGACGGGAGATTAGACCTAATCTTCGAAAATTAGAAAACAATTATATTAAATGTTGTGCGCAGATGAAGAGATCAGCGCGGTCGTAAAGCCCTTTACTATCGCGTGAAATAGCTGTCGCGTTTCTTTTTACTTTTCCATATAGAATAGCTTTCGCGATGTAGGAAAAAGGGAACAGTTCAGCATACATGTTACATTTGTCCGTACACTGACTAACTCGCAAGTAAAGTTTGTCCTTGTAACTGTCCCTATGCTAAGAAATCTCGTATTTTCCAGTATGGTGCCCAAGAATACTACTAAGTCGAATCTTGCGCAGATGGGAGATTACTGATGCCAGTGACCGCTTGAGCAAATCACTGCGGAGCGAGTGGCAAATCACGCAGGGTGATGGGGTTGCTACTGTGTGTTGTGTGTTCATGCGCATCGCTGGATGACCCAGAGCAAAAGCGACCCATCAAGCGAACATGCGGGGGTGTATCTCGCATGCGTGAGACAGCTGCGACTCAACGAGTCCCGAGACGTTCAATGTGCGAGACGTTCATTTTACTGAAGCAATTTGCGACGGCACGCGAGCAGCAATTTGCACATTTAGTCTACTGTTTTGCAGTGCGAGAGCCTTTGTGATGTACTCTGCCACCTCTTCTTCCGGACATGTCGTATCATAGGATCACGTGGGGACGTCTGTACCCTCCTGATAAACTCTAGCTAAGTTACTTTTCTCTTTCAACCCTACTCAGCTTTCTAACGTTTGCAGGCTTGAATATGTCCGAAACAAGGTATGCTGGGGCATCTACACACCCACCTTTCCCCTGACTTCTTACCTAACACTCAACATTTTGACGTACTCTTTTGATTGGTGTGCGCAGATTCTGCGCGTGTGGTGGAGATACGTTCCGTACTTTTCCATGCAAAATAGCTGCCGCGTTGTTGTTGCGTGATATCCTCTCATAGAGGATCTTCCAGCACAGCGAGCGACCATTCGTGCTCCACCTGCGAAACTGTTGGTTTGTGACTAGATCCCGTGCTGGAGCAACGCTCTCACACTGTCGTGACCTAGGACCTATGAACCGAGCGGGCGAGCATCTGCACTTAATTGCGCAGACCTGTATCGAGCGATTGGTCCTGGTGGCTCAAGCACCACTCACCGATTGCGGAAGCGTGTGAGCCACGAGGTGTGTTGGAGACTCATTTGTCTGTCAAAGATAAGCGAGCCGTAATGCGAGCTGGGGTTTCTACAGTAATCCCCACAATCAGCGAGCACCACTACTGTATCCAAGCACCTCCACGTGGAGAGATCGTAATGTAGAACCGGGCAAAGGTTCCTTTACAGCAAGGTCTATCCCCGGCCTCTCTACTTCACCAGTCCAACCGAAGCCCATTATCAGTCGGTACATAGCCTCGGCTTTGCCCAAAATAAACGTCGGCCGATAGAACGAGCCACCTTCTCCGTTCACAACGACTCAGCTCCCAACAGTTGTAGGCAACGCGACATTGTTCAGCAAGTGTTTTACCCAGGTCCCTATGCTCACTTTATCGCTGAGCGGCGTTTGTCAATGCTACTGTCCATATGTGCAGAGTATTCTCATGTAACCTATTATAGTGCCCAAGAATACGACTGAGACGAAACGGTCAAGTTTACCTGAATCCTCAAAATGGTAAAAAATGTATGCGCAGGTGAAGATACATGTTTTATGCTTTCCTATGTAAAATAGCTGTTGCGTTGTCGGCAACACGACATTGCTCAGCGAGTGTACTATACTTGTCCGTACACTCCCTCACTGACCTGCGTTTGTACATGCTCCTATCGATATGTGCAGAGTAATCCCACAGCATCTGTTTTCGTGCTTCAGAAAACGGCGAAGACCAGCCATGCCGAGCCGGGAGATTGACCTAAATCCTTCAAATCGTAAATGCAGGTGGAGAGATCTGGGCTGCACGTTCTAATCAAAAATATCTGTCGCATTGTTGGCGACGCAAATCGTTCTACGAATGATTTTTCCCGGTCCATTGCAACAGAAAAATTTGAGTTGTCGATCGGCTGTTGTTCCCCGCCTGGTGAGATAGCCCATGCCGAGACCCACGCTCACGGATGCGGGCTACTGTACCTGAACAAGCCGTTGAGTGTGAGGGCGGGCAGCTTTTCGAGCGCACAATACATATACGTGATGCTTGAAAACCAACGGCCGGTGCGCTAAGTCTGGGTTGGTGACTCGCGCAGATACGATGCGTGTAGTAGAATGAATTCTTTCAGATTAATTAATATCTTATGAGCAATATATATGGCGGTATGTTACTACCATATATTAACCATATAGTGTGCTCTAAGGCAGTCACGCTGAGACACGTGTAATTTATTTCGTTTGCTATGTAAGAGCATGTCTACCGCGGGGCCTATTTCTATTTCTGATTGAAATTTTTGCATACAGTAAAAAATCATACCCTACCGCGCGTTTCTATTTCTAAAAAATAGAAATCAATAGAAATAGACGACGAAAAATTTCTATTTCACGGTTGAATAGCGCATG
>JAVCKV010041145.1:0-23628 GCA_032274145.1 Herpochondria borealis | reverse complement strand
GCAGTCACGATCTATGACGACGTGTCCGGCTGGTGCTTCGCCAGGAGAGCTCTTGTTGTTGCAATACAATCACTGCATTTGCTCCAATCTGGACCCTTCCGCCACTGATTCTTGCTAAATTCATTTCTTTTTTTCTGGTATCCACATCGGATGCAACCCCTCATGGAATGATCCACTGATCAAAACGCTTTTCCTGTATGAGCCCTGAGCTCCAACTCTGCTGTTCTGGAGCACTAGGCACGACAACCAGCGTCACTTGCCTCGATCCTGACTTCACCTTCTCCATTAACGCTCGTGCACTGGGTTTGGCGACTCACTTTTGACGGCAGGCTTTAAGCGTGGACAACAAGAGGCCTTGACTGCCGCTCCCATTGCCAAGATCAACACTCTTGGTAAGCCTCTTCTTATGCATTTGGTGGGACGTTTCGATCTTGGACTTGCAGGAACCAAGATTATTTCTCGTGACGCCCCTCAAACCATTTGTACCTCAGAAACGCCTGGGGAAATATGTTCTTGGGCTGCAGTGGGGAGAGCAACTCAGCGGAGGCTCTCTGCAAACAGCGCCATAATAGTCACCCTTCATCAAGTGGTGGTGGCATGGCAATGTTCACCTGCCACGGAGGAACCAACTATCCGACCGACGAGCCCGGTAAGGCGTGCTTCAGCAAGGATATGCAGACGAACGCTGTTGATGGATGTGGTGACTTGGTGGTGGCTGTCGGTCGTTGCGACGAAGCATGCGTGGGTGGTTTGTGTGGCACTCCCACTGGTGTTCAGGATGGTCAAGGAAGCTCGAACGTTTTCTATGTGTACTTGAGCGAGTATCCGGTAGACATGAGCCAGAACATTGCGTTGCTTTACGCCGTAATCCCTATGGGTTTAGTCGCCATGGTTGTTGCGGGGTGGCTTGTTGCCAGGAGGTTGAAACGTAGTTCCGTAGATGGTTCAGCCGACAAAGGCGAGAGCCACGAGGAAACTGCAAATGGAAGCGTTGTCGGCGAGGAATGAATCGTTTTCATTTCAGAGTACATGTCGGTAATACATCACGTAGTGCAATGAATTATATTGCCAAGGCTGTTTGAAGTCATTGCATATCATACAAGGGACCTCGGGGGTATGGTGGGTGAAGAATTCAGTGTAGCAACTCACGCCCAGCAGGTTGAGAAATAGATCTGCAGCCAACGTGCAGTTGAACGGCAGGGTAACATATAGCACAGAAGAATGGTGGATTGCATCCTACTGGTTACGGCTAGTGCCCACAACAGCCGCAACCAGTCCACCCACTATTCTTCTGTGAGGCTTTCTTGAGGCTCATTCCTCCTAGGATGTTCTTAAAGTTGGGCAGGCTCTCCACCACCTCACGCTTCCACAGACGGGGTCTGGTATTTGTGCTTAGCGTTTCATGTAGACGGCCAGCACAAGAAGGCAGAACAAAGAGCACCTTCGCACATCATGGAAGAGTACAACGGCTTGGGAGAGCTACTGTGCAGAAATTCCTTCTCCACGAGGCTTGGGAACTTTTTGTATTGGTAAACGCTGCCACCACGGATGCCTTGGGTGGAGGGAGGTACCGGTGTCACAATTTGCTGAATCTTCCATCTTGTACTCTCAAGAAAGGGCGTCGTCTGCTTCGCAACATTGTTCCACATTGCTTGATTCTTCTTTTTGATCACATGTTCGTCAAACACAACAACATGTTGGCACCTCTGGGGAGTCGCGATCGACGCGTCGTGGATAAAACGTTCAAACATTTGAGAGCTGACTACCTCGGCCATGTAATCCTTGCTTTGTTGCGAGATGCGCAGTTGGTTCACAAAATTCTCCTTCAGAAAAGACACTTGACCGCTGGCATCCGTCTTAACGTATTTCTTGTAGTTGAGTAAGATCGATGCGAGGCAACGCAGGAAGGCTTGTCGGATCGAATCTGTAGAAAACTTCTTGTCCGAGTCGTTGTTGTCGTTCACGCGACCAGGATCGTCAATCTCATAAAAACGCGTGGCAATCTTAAACTTCTTTTTCTCCAACTCTTGGTTGTCTTCGCCCATTACTGGAGTTGCAAAGGTTTGGCCTGCAAAGGCCAAAAGCCGATCTGCTCGCGCTTGCGCGGATCTAGTCGAGCGTCGCAGAGCCGTCACAATCGCCTTTCCAGACTTTCTCGGTGTTGCAGTTGGTGTTTCTGCTTGTTTCCGAGTTGAAAGCTGGCGAGTAAGTTGCTCTGGAGCCTCCAAGGCAAAATCGTCACCTGTCAACGCTTCTAGTTTCTTCTCGTCCACAAAGGCTCGTTCTGCGTTAGACATAATAAACTGTCGATGATTCCTCGGTCTCAGTCGTGTCATTTGTGAATAGGCTCCTCGCATGGAGTTGTCCACTGTCTCGCCATTTCCATTCGTCACCAACCCCCTGATCCCTGAAGGAGACACAAGATACAAGAGCTCCGCACGTTCTTCCAGCTCTATAGAGAGTGCGAGTGTATCTTGATCTGGCAAGGCTGGCATCCGTCGAGGTTTCCAATTGTCGTCCCAACCCAAGTGCACGACATCATCATCCAGATCCACAACAACGACACCATTTGGTCGAGGCCTCGACTGCTCCAACAAGTACTTGCTGTCTGTACCCACCAGGTACGGGACAGGTGCATCCATAACGTCTTGCATGTTGGAGGGGAGCACTGGGATGTACATGCCTTGCCACTCGAGGGGAAACAAAAGACTCCGCAGAGCTTCGGCGACGGGCGTCAAGAGCGCGTGATGCTCGGAACAGAGCACAACGCGGCCTTCCTGCAACAAGGTTCCCCACACAACCAGTACATTGGCGACACTGAGTGTGCGAAAGAGGGGCTGGTACGAAAAGTTGACCAAGGGCAGTTGGTTCGGTGCAGGTTGTTCTAAAGCAACCATTGAAGCATCATTTGTTGTAAAACAGTTCCATTGGACTCTTGAGCGCAGTGGTGGGAGTGGTACATCGTTCACAAAGTTGGCGATGTATCGTTCCAAAGGTAGAGGCGATGTTCCGGATTGATAAATTCGATGCAGCTGCTGAAGGAATTTTCGAAAGACATGGAAGTAGGCATGATGTGAGACCACCACCAAACACTTGGGGTGGAACTGCGTTTCCTGTTTGGCCTTTTTCTTGGGAGGAGGCGATTCTCCGCTCTCGTCTGAAACTACTGCTTGCGAAACCATGTCATCGTACATTGTCAGAACGGCACCATAGAGGCGATGGCCGCTACTAGATGTCAGAACCAACGTCATGAGAGTCGGAGCCTTTGGAAGGGTCGACACTTGGTACCCATTTGGAAAGCAGAACGTATGTATATGATGTGGAAACTCCATATCATTGCGATAACTCGGGTAACAGTCCAGTACACAGGATTTGACCTCTGATGGGGCCTTCGAAGCCTCGTCGTTAGAGTCTGCAGAGGATTTCCCTGGCTTTCTCGGCGGTTCAGCACCCACAACGCAGAAGAAATCTACAAGACGCTTTGGTTTTTCATTTGGTAACCTTGAATCCTGGGTGACACAACTTGGTGCTGTTCTGATGCTCAGCGCTGACTCGACGCGAGACAGCTCGTTGCTGACAGCAAGATTAGAGTCATCCGTTGGCCTTGAACCTGCTGATGTAATGGAGCTCACTTGGCTCATGAAGGACTTCCAACCATTCGACGGAACCTCCTCTTCTTTTCTCTCGACTTGCATCATTGAACTACTGCTCTTTCAGGTAAGTATGAAACGATTTGACTGCATCTACGGAAAGGTGATGAACCAGGGATGAACGTACACTCAAAGATGATAACGGAGACTGTATCATTGGCGACTATGTATCGTTTTTTTCTTCGTGATAGTACATCTTAGTGCGGTACCGGTAGGTCCAAATTTCTCTGTGTGTGTTCTTTTATCCAGTCATGAATAAACATCATTATTTATTGAACTGACAACTTCAAACTGGGAACATTCTTGCGTGCGCTTCGACGAAGTGTCAAAACGCGACCTTCTTCGTTCGTTGATCTTGCTCTACATATGATAGTCGTCTACCTTGATCTTTGTTGTTCTCATCTTTTCGTCTCGAAGAACACACTGGCATAAAAAGATCTTGATCCCCTTCTCGATGCATAGATCCTTCTTGACACTTGCTAGCATGGCCCTCCAGAACTGCAAACTCACCTACTTCCCCATCCCAGGTCGTGGTGAGGCGACTCGATTGGCTCTTTCGATTGGAGGAATCAAGTTTACCGACGAGCGCATCCCGTTTCGGGAGTGGCCTGCACTCAAGCCCACTACGCCATGGGGGTCACTGCCACTCCTCACCCTATCGAGCGGTGCGGTAGTGGCACAACAGCGAGCTATACTTCGATTCGTCGGCAAGGAGACGGGTCTGTATCCTTCTGACGACAACTTGAAAGCAGCACTTGTTGACAGTCTGTTAGACGCTTGTGAAGACATCGGAACAAAGACCAACAGTGCGGGTCAAGGTCTCCCCAAGGAAGAGAAAGAAGCTGCACGAGTCAAGGCTCTTGCAAAGGGTGGTGATGTATATAGCATTCTCCAGAATGTCGACAATTTTATTGGTGAGCATGGTTCTGGATATGCCGTCGGTGACTCTTTAACCATTGTGGATTTGTTCCTCTTTACTGGTTGTGGTGCTTTGGTCTCTGGATTGTTCGATGGAGTGCCACCGGATGCACTTGATTCCGATTTCCCCAATATTATGGCTGTTCGCAAGGCCGTTCGATCCAATGAAGCCGTCACCAAGTGGTACGATGAACTTGATGAATCGATCAAGATTCCCGCTTCTTACGGTCCCTTCTAGAAGATGTATCCGTGGAGTTGGGCATGGTATATGATTAAAATACATCTGTTCCTTTTTAATGACAAGAATGCTAGTGGAGTCACCATTTGTGTCTAGTTAGAGCGCCAGTCTGAGCAGGTTACCAGCGTACTCACGTTCTGATGCAAACGGATCGTCCTGCAAAGTCTATCGATAGACTGAGCTGAAAGCCGGCTCGATGCCGCACAGGATTACAACGCAGTACTATCCGATGTTTACGAGATACGCGGATGAAAATAGGAAGTGCGTCTGCTACCTTCTCCATCTAGCGCTCGCACGAAGAACCTACAAGGGGTGAACAGGTCGTGCCAGACTTCTACCCCTCTCACTTTTGTGAAATATTGTTCGTCATCGACAAGGAAGCAAGAACCACCACAACTTCATGCAGGGTTGATCTGTGGAGAGCTACCTCTGCCCATGGCAGTCAACGCGACGAATTTTGTCGGACCTGTACCGTTCTCTCGTTGCTCCTGTGCCTCTAGAATTGTCTACTATGTTGTCCAACCTTGTGGTTCTGAAGCTCTCTCTCTCTCTCTCTCTCTCTCTCTCTCTCTCTCCCTCTACTCTGCTGACAGCGTCCGAGGTTGACAGCAGAATCCTAGTTCTACTAGTTCTCAAGGAAAGCGTGCTGGCTCACTCGATCTGCGAGTCTCATTTCCACTGTTGACATGCCTTATTGTTCTTGTGGGAGTACTCTTGTTGCTGGTGGTTGCCGCGCACAATACTTCCGGACGATGAACCAACCGACTTTTCGTCTGTGGTGCTGCGAATTGTTAATCCATTGCGTCAAGCAGCCCTAGCAAAACCACAGAACGAAGGAAACTGTGAAGTTCATCAAGTCTTTGTGCAGCACTTTGAACTCAAGCAAGTCCATGCATCTTGTACCTGATACCTACTTAGTCCACTGCAAAGAATGTACTGGGTGCATGATTAAAATTACACATTGTGTATACCAGTGACGAAACACGATCAAGACTGATGAAGCTAAACTTTTCGAAACGCATGCACACTATGGTACTGACTGTGCACACTTACTGGATCGTGAAACGCTGAACCTGTGAGAGTAGACCTCAATAGACCGGTACGATTAGCAGTCTTCGTAAATTCTCTTGCTCACACAACATATCATCAATCGAAACCCAAGAAATCCATTAAAGCCCTAAAAACAACACAGCACCATGTCGTCCCTGAAGCAAAAACTTGAGCTCCACGAAAGCCTCGAAGCCATTCTCAAAGACGTATGGGATGATAAAACAGTGCAGAAGGCATTCAAAAAGGACAATCTTGCCATTACAAGGCAAAAGAAATCTCGCGGTGACTTGACCGAACTTGAGTGGGCCATCTATAACATCTACACACCTTACAAAAACACAAAAGTCAAAGAGGATACGAAAGTATGGAACACTGACGGTTGGTATCATAAGATCGACCAAGCCAAAGTGCAACACCGAATCTATATGAACGTCGAAGCTGACTCCGTCGAGACTGTTTGGGACTCTCTCCGAGATATCTTTCGTTGCCACAGTGGAGTTGCCCGTGCCAAGTATGCTTCCAAGGAGGCTGCCAAGGCTCGATACGACACTATCGTCATCTATTTGAAAAGCAAAAGGGATGTAGAGGTCCTCCTCACGTACATTCGAGGCCTACTCTACCAAAAGCTTTTGACAGTCGACATGTTCGAGGCAACGGTCCCACGTACAACCAAGAAGGTCAAGGGTCTACTTGGTGTCTCTGTTGCTGACCAGCCTTTGCAGAATGGTTGGGATGCGACTCAAGAGGCTGATTCCAACCAGAGCTTTGGTACGCAACTGGCATACCTCGTTGCAAGGGCATTCACAACGACTGAAGTGAAGAAGGGGAAGTTTGATGCCCTGGATCCCCAGGGGGTACTCGCACCGTCTAACACGAAGAAGCTTGAGTTCGATGCCTTTAAGAAAAATGCGGCGATGGAGTTTCACCTTGCCGGTATCAACCCCAGCGAGCCATGGGGACATTATTTCGATCAAAAACAGCGCACTGAAATCAACCGTATTGCTGCATCAGCACTGAAGACGCGCAACAAGAAGGTGGTGGGTACTGGCAAGAACAAGAAGGTGGTGCGTACTGGCAAGAACAACGAGGTGCGCCAAGGCGAGACGGAGTTGGAAAATAAGCGTCGTGGGAAGGTGAAGAAGGGGTAGTTAGATCACACGACATAATGATAAAAGAGCGATCAAACACTTTTTCTATGGTGTCGGTAGCAGCTCAACAGTAGAGGGAGGGGGTGAGAGGGGTGCCTCCCCGTTTCTATGATAGTCGGACTGGCTAAGTCCACAAAGATACACTGTAAGCAGCCCCCGAATCGAAAAGATCCAAAGATCTCAGCAGAGATGGGAAAAATAGTAGTGTTCAAAAGATCGCAGGAGAGGTGTGGAAAAGATTCGCACTGACTTGCGACACTGCCGCAATGCTGTCTCCTTATTAAAAGGCTTGCTGTCGGACTTCGCTCCAGCGTGAGCTTCCAGACGGTAGGGAAAGTACAGTAGCTGTACACTACGCACCAGGATAGTTCTGGCAGCTCTTGAAAAAATGAGATGCCAACTTTGATATCCCATTGGGCTTGCATGCCTCTGGCTATGGGCGTTACAAGTGTTTCCAGTATTCACTTATAAAGTTGATATGTATGACATGTTGTAATTATCTATTGTAGGACGTTTTGCTCTCGGATTCACGAACCACTAAATATACAACAAGCAAGCCCCTATGCGTCTGTTTTCCCATTGTGTCCACGCGAGGCCCACTACAAGGTAAAAATAGCATTGCAAGCTCTAAATGGGTCATGAGAAGAGTTTCGCTGCATGCTTAGCTAACAGCGGGCCTCGTGATGTAATTCCTTGCAGTCGGCTGCCAACAATAAATAGTGTAAGGAGAAGTCCCATGCCACGATGGGACCAACACATCATGATCCCAAGGGCTTGTCTATCTGGCTCAAGGAGGTTTCACAGTCACGAGCCGCCACACAAAACCGTGGAAATAGATGGCATGAGGATATTTGACACCACACGATGATCAAATCACAAGACGACGGCGATGAACTGATGAAGACCTCATGAAGTTAATACAGATCGTAGCTGGAGCTGCTGTGCTCCTTCTGGCATGGTCCTCTCCTTCGGTACGTTGCAGTTTGAACTGAAATAATGTGAAAGCCCCTTCGAGAAAAAGTGAGGAGGCGAGAGGAAATTGTAGAAGAATTCACTACACTGCCGTGTCCATATGTATGGAATACAACAGGGCAAAAGACGATTAATTAAATGGGAACACAATGGGAACTAACACATTCTGAATTGTGAACATTTATTATTAGAATGCCAAAGATCGCCCACTTGGAGGGTTCTGCCGCCTTGGTGTGCGTGTTATTGACAATGAAGACGGAACAATTGGCTACGACTGTTTTTGTGAGCTTCAAGGCACCGACCGGAAGGCGGATAGCATGGGACCCAACCGAATGACGTTGAAGAGCATCGATGGCGTAGATCATTGCAGCGGTTTCTTGTTGGACCGAGCTGCGACGAACGAATATGAAGTATTTCTGGACGCAATGATTGATGACGACACTGATGAAATTGATGTGGATAGGTGGTCACCAACTGCAGTAAGTAAGATGCCCACCATCTTGGGCTCGTGGAGTGCCCAAGGACACGATCGTGTTACTTGTTCATGCATAGGTCTCTTGATCGCTTCCTAACCCCCTGAGTGTATCCCTTGCGACCTCTAGTACCTCGCAAGTCAGCAGAGCAAAAGTAACAATCAAATTATGCCCGAAAATTCAAATGGAGGCAATTCGACAAATGAAAATGAGCGACACCTTATCATGGACAAGGACTTTATTCGTAGACGTTCCAGAAACGACAAAAGATTGCGAGGCAGCTTCTTGAATCATGATCGAATCTTCGAGACAGGAAACCATCGCCGGGCCGAACAGGTTGAGTGGAATTTGCTGGTTGTCAATGTCGGAGGGCTGGACTACGATCTGCCGTCCACGGAGGAACAGCTCATTGACGATTGGTTCCGGGATAGCGCCAGTCTTAGTACCCAAATAGCTGAGTGTTCAGCCAACAAGATGACGTTCAGTCCAAGAGTTGGTCGTAGAATCAACAACGGAGTCCTGACTCTCTTTCTAGAACGACCAGTAAGTGTCTATGTGCAACAAGGACGATTCGTGGTCGATTGATTGCTGTCTGTTTGCTCACACTGCCTCTTTGAAGCTCGCAGGACTTACTGTTCGCAGGTTGGAGACAATAGTGTTAGAGAGGTTGGCGAATCGCGGTATCAACCTCGACCCTGACTCTAACGAGAAGGTAGTCATTTGTTTCCCAGAGGAATCCTTTGTCAATGATCGAGTGTATGGCGGTAGCGCTGTAAGTTTCCTGGGCAATTTTTATGTTGTTTGATCGATACAAGATCTTACAGATTTCAATGTTCTGTAGGGCTATGCAGTCCCCAATGGCAACCTTGCGGCGTTCAAAGGGGGGTTCTGCAACAAAGTTAGCACCCAAATGCACGAAATCGGTAAGTGATTCCCTATTGCAAGAGGCGTACAAGTCCAAATCACATCGACGCTCACAAAGTTATCAAACAGGGCACACCCTCGGTCTCCAACATTCCGGAGACTTGGTAGACACAACCGACCCACTGCGACAAGAGAACACCTTTGGAGATTATACGGGAGCCATGTGAGTTGATCTGTCACATTATGCAAGGCTCGCTGCCTAGGGATTTATGTCTCACACATTTCCGCTCTGTAGGGGGGGATGGCATTCACCTGATGATGCAGAAATATGCTATAATGCTGCCAAGATGTGGCAACTTGGATGGCGCCCCACGCAGGACGTCATGCCACCAGGTACAGATGAGACTGATCTCACGATCACGTTGACCAGCTTTACTGACTGGGATGGCAACGAGGCGACGACCTGCATTGCAAGGATAGTAACACCGGATACGTTCTACTTTGTTCACTACAATCGTCAAGTGGGATCCAACGCAGACGTTCAAGAGTATGGAGACAAGGTAATCGTGACAAGGAGAAGCAGCTTGGATGGAATTTCTAATATTCTGTCACAAATTGTGGCCGTGTTGGATGACGACGACTCCTTCGAAGTGAAAGATGCGGGACGTTCAGGTTTTGACATGCTGGTCGCAGTGGACTCGATTGCCTTTTCCACCGCCGATGTTAGGATTTCTTTGCGTAGTACCACTTCGGCGCCCACTGTGACTGATTTTGCACCAGTTGTGGTTGAAATGCCGGTTCCCGCCCCTATTGCACCAGATACCGATGTCGCCGCCCCTATTGCACCAGATGCCAATCCAGATTTCCCCTCTACCGGTCCCTCTGGAAGCTCACCTATCGATCCATCTGCAAGCCCCAGTAGTGGCCCATCCACCAGTGCAAGTCGTGCTCGGCTCACCAGCGCTCCCGACACCAGCTCTAAGAGCGCTCCTGCAACTGATGCTCCTGTCACCAACGCTCCCGCCACAAGCTCTCCTGCTACGAGTGCTCCCGTTAGTGGAGGTTCTCCCGTTACCAGCTCTCTCGCTACGAGTGCTCCTGTTACTAGCACTCCTACAAGTGATGCTCCCATTACCGCCGCTTCTGCCAGTGGTGCTCCTGTCACCAACGTTCCTGTTTCAACTGCTCCCGTCACCAACGCCCCCGCTACGAGTGCTCCTGTTACTAGCACTCCTGTGACGGATGCTCCTTTCACCAACGCTCCCATTACCAGCGCCCCAATAACTCGGGCTCCCGTTACAGATGCTCCAATGGCTGCCCCCAGTGAACGTCCATCGGCTATACCATCGAACTTTCCTTCGGATGCACTATCCAGTATTCCATCAGACATACCATCAAACAATCCATCCAATATTCCATCGAGCAACCCATCGGAAACGCCATCAGTAACTCCATCGGTGTCACTGAGTGACTTGCCTACAGCTAACCCAACCCATGTACCGTCAGTGCATCCATCCGTTGAACCAACACCGTTACCAACGTCGGACCCCTCAGCTGCTTCGAGATCCCCGTCCGAAACTCCATCCATCGAGCCCTCCAGTGACTGGAGTGAGCTTCCATCGCTCACTCCATCCAAGTCGGAAAGCCTTGCTCCTACGGCAATCCCAAGCAATGGACCGTCCGTTCATCCTTCGATGGAAACCTCGTGGCAGCCCTCAGCTGCTTCAGCAATCCCATCCGAATCTCCATCCCTTGAGCCGTCCAGTCAACGCAGTGAGCTTCCATCTATTACTCCATCTAAGTCGGAAAGCTCTGTTCCAACTGGTATTCCAACCTACGTACCGTCCCTGCATCCTTCGACTGAACCGACACATCCATCGACTGAACCGACACGGCTGCCGTCATCGAGTCCATCTGCTGCTTCGCCAGTCCCGTCGACAAGCCCATCCTTCTCGCCGTCCAGTCAACAAAGTGAGGTTCCATCTCCAACTCCCTCCAAGTCGGAAAGCCTTGTTCCCACCACTAATCCAACTCATGCACCGTCCGTTCATCCTTCTTCTGAACCGACACGGATACCGTCATCGAGTCCATCTGCTGCTTCGTCGGTCCCGTCGACAAGCCCATCCTTCTCGCCGTCCAGTCAGCAAAGTGAGGCTCCATCTCCAACTCCCTCCAAGTCGGAAAGCCTTGTTCCCACCACTAATCCAACTCAGGTACCGTCCGTTCATCCTTCTTCTGAACCGACACGGATACCGTCATCGAGTCCATCTGCTGCTTCATCAGTCCCGTCGACAAGCCCATCCTTCTCGCCGTCCAGTCAGCAAAGTGAAGTTCCTTCTCTCACACCAAGCAAGTCCGAAAGTCTTGTGCCAACGACAGAGCCAACCCATGTACCGTCTATGCATCCTTCGATCGAACCAACGTGGACCCCCTCGACAAAGGAACCTACGAAACCTCCTACGAAACCTCCCACCGGTCCTCCAACAAACCGACCCACAGTCGATGTAAGCCAAACGACATACAACTATGATTTCGGCTCTGCCACTTCTCCAGTTCGGATTGGTTGGACCGCCATTACGCCAGAAACCAGCGGAGACATTTCCTGGAGTGGGCCGGTAAAAGCAAGACTGAGGGGCACAGGTCCCAATGAAATCAACCGCGACTTCATCTTTTCCACTGTGCCTCGTACCTTGTCTATCAAGATTGCCAATGGGGTCTGGGATGTGACCGTGAATATGGGTGATAGTCGCCTTGCCCATGACAACATGCAGGTTGAGGCAGAAGGCAAGGTGTTGGCTGCGGATATCGACAGTGCTAAGGCGCAGTTTTCGTATGGTGTGGGTCGAGTGGCAGTTACAGATGGGGTGTTACATTTGACCTTTTCTGACAGTGACGGAGATGCTCCCAGCTGGGTGCTGAATCGCCTCTCGTTGAAGCGATTTGAGGAAACAACACTACCAACCAAGCAACCTACGCAGGAACCAACCAAGAGACCGACGGGCGAACCAACCAATAAGCCAACAAACACACCGACGAAGCCACCAACCGAACAACCTACTAAAGGGCCAACAGAGACACCGACGCACGAGCCAACCAAAAGACCAACCAAGAGGCCAACACGTGCTCCAACAAAGAGGCCAACGTGGGAACCGACGAAGCCTCCAACAACAGAACCAACCCAGCGACCCACGCAGGAGCCAACCAAAAGACCAACCAAGAGGCCAACACGTGCTCCAACAAAGAGGCCAACATGGGAACCGAAGAAGCCGCCAACAACGGAACCAACCAAAAGACCTACCAAGAGACCAACCAAGAGGCCAACACGTGCTCCAACAAAGAGGCCAACATGGGAACCGACGACCCCGCCAACAACGGAACCAATCGAACGACCCACGCAGAAGCCAACCAAAAGACCAACCAAGAGACCATCTCGTGCACCACCAAAGAGGCTAACGTGGGAACCGACGAAGCCGCCAACAACGGGACCAGCTAACCGGCCAACGAACAGGCCACCGGAGAAACCCATACAGGAACCAACTATGAAGCCAACAAAGAATCCCACGAAGGAACCAACCACGATGCCAACCTGGAGGCCAAAACCAACGAGGCACCCAACTAGGCAGCCCCCGAAGGTAGCAGCCTCGCCGGAATCGGCCGCGAAGACAACCTTGAGACCAGAACCAACGAGGCACCCGACCAGGCAGCCCACAAAGGTACCAGCGAGGCAGCCCACGAAGGCATCAGTGGCGAAGCCAACCTTGAGACCAAAACCAACAAGGCACCCGACCAGGCAGCCCACGAAGGTACCAGCGAGGCAGCCCACGAAGGTATCAGTGGCGAAGCCAACCTTGAGACCAAAACCAACGAGGCACCCAACGAGGCACCCAACCAGGCAGCCCACGAACGAACCAGCCGCAAAGCCAACCTTGAGACCGAAACTAACTAAGGTACCAACGAAGGTACCAGCGAGGCAGCCCACGAAGGTACCAGCCTTGAAGGAACCAGTGGCGAAGCCAATGTTGAGACCAACACCAACGAGGCACCCAACCAGGCAGCTAACCAGGTATTCCACGAAGGAGCCAGCCGCGAAGCTACACTGAAGACTACCAACAAGGCACCAACGCAGAAGAACCAGCCACGGGGGACCAAACCCACGAGGCAGCCAACGTAGCAGACGAAAAAGTCACCAACAAGTCGCCAACGAAATACCCAACAAAAGCAAACTTGCGAAGCCGCCTCGAATAGACCGACAAAGAGAGAGCATCAGTCTTGGAACCAGCTAAAGGACCATGTCCACAATTCCAACAAGTTCTAATGAGGTCGATCAACATCTCAGATGCGGAATCGATTTCCATTTGAGCATAGAACCGTCGTTCACAACAGGATTTGCATATCTGTCGTTATGGTGAAGGGACTCATACTGTGCGGACTGCAGCTGTCAGAGTAATGTACCGTTGATCTCTCCCTTTGACGGAAAGTTCACGAAACTTTGACGAAGAATGCCTTTCAGTCTGCCAGTCGATCCTGATGGTCGCCGCGACCAGCACAAGATGCCTCAAAACTGAGGATACAGCGTAGAGTATCGATAACCACTCAAGTAGAGATTCTTTCGCTCTGGCATATCCAGCAACCAACTTGATAGAAAACTCGCTGTCTCGCATTTCCAGAGATACGGAACATCTTCCGATCAAGAAATAGCCGATCATCAGGAGGGTACAATCGTCGCCATCGTAATGTTACAATGTTGCCGCAGCCTTCCTGTGGGCGATTGTATGATTATGAAGAATCCACTCGTTAGTTTGTTCGCTCGCGCTGAAATATCGGCTTCTACATCTCATTGACAATGTCAAGTTTCGTCGTTGCTGTCGGTTGAGCAATGATGACGCGTTCTAGAGGCGAACCTTCGTCGTCATTCTCCTTACCCGACAAGAAGTCCTTGTTGCTACTGACGGTCCATCTACATTGAGCATGACTTTGAAATTGTATCACTAACAACGGAGCAGTCCCTGTCTCCATCGTTGCGGACATCCACGAGATCCTCACTCGAATGGTTGCATTAGATAGTCGGGAAGATTAACATCAACCACCGAGTAGCCATCACCAGTAAAGTCACCATTCGTGTCGGTTAACGCCAAGCAGCTGCCACGACGCCGCTGGAGTCAAACACGGTCAAGGTAGTATCTACGTTCGGAGGATCTCCAACATTGCCATTGTCCTCCAACTCGAAACGGCGAGGGAAGAATTGTTCACAAAGTCGTTACCAGTGGAGCCCAACCCCGTCACCTCATCGATCGTCACAGAAATCAAGCTGTTGATCGCCACCAACATCGCTCGAGCACATTCGTGGAACGACTGTCTTTAGTATCTCAAGTTCCAGTACTCTCATCCTAGCGGCACCTTCACCAACTCGATAGCACGCAAATCGTCTGTTGTGGGTCGTTCATGAACTGCATACTGTCTGCAGTCGCAGAAAGAATGAATCGCGAAGATATTGTTGAGAAGCCCCACTTGCAGTGTGTGTTATTTGTGTCATTGCCTGTAACACTACTTCTTTGTCGACTCGCCAGAGTCATTTTTGATCATGTCGAGATGTAGAACAAGGCCACCCTATGCAGGAAGAACTCATTCTTCTCGCGCACACGCTTGGAAAAGGTCCTCGTGGGTCGAGCGTCAATCGTCATCGCAGAGTAAGTGAGTGCGCTCGATTCGCTGCATCGTGACTCCATCACGTTGCACAATTTGTCTCAATCGCACACATAACTGGAGGGCCACAGTATGGGTTTTTCAGCGTGTGATGTCTCAATTGTCATGGCAAAGTTTGAGTGAATGGATCTACACAATCACATGGCAAAAAAGGAGCAATCCACTTTCGAACTTGTTGCGTTACCGATTTCAAATTTGGCCGACATACAGTATGATAGCTAGTACTGCTCCCAACGGTGTGCCGACTGAGCTCACAAAATTGAAGATGACCGATCAATCGATTGAGGAGTACTGACCAGAAAGATCATCAAATTTGAGAACTGTGTATGTCCAGCCAGTCATTTGTCGAGCTAGCTGATACGATGGTGCTGTATTAATAGTAGTGTCGCTTGTTGTTCATAGTTGTTCTTTCGTTCCCAGCCCAGCAAGACCCAAATGTAGGTAGCATAGTGATTGAATTGCTTCTTTAGTTTCGACAGATTTTATCTTTGTTGTCTCATAGACAAGTGTATCTTTCAGGAAGTCCTGCGCAACGAATCCTTTTCGTGAATCCAGCCCGACTCCAGCCCACCAAAGGCATGCGGTTAAGTGTTCTTCCTCATCGTGAGTTGCCTAACCGGGTAGAAGCCAATCCAATGGCTTACCAGGTACACTTCTAACCCAGAGTAGACTAATTTCTTGTGGGACGAAGGGATGAAGTCTCACTGGTGCGCTTGTATTCAGACGCCGTATATATCAGCAATGTGGATGACTAGTCTCTGCTTGCCTTAAAGCTGATGAGTGAGTCAGGTACGTAGAGCCGTTGGTCTTGGTTTTCCTGTTGACAGCGCACATCATGTGTTGGAACGTTATTTGGCGTTGATTTGTTCATTTATTTGTGAATTATTGGACTCCACACAAACCCGCTCCGACATGAAAGACAAGTGCTAAATTGCCTCCACCAATCAGAAGTGAGAAAACATCATAATGTCATTCTGGAAAATGCGCTCTTTCAAGTGTTAAACAAGAAGAGACAAACACTACAAAGACGTTCGACTGAGGTCTAGAAGCATATTTAGCTTGTAGGGGGCCTCACGAGTTCGCATCTGAATGGTGACGGCCACAATCTCGGTGAGGATCACCTCTGCCTGTAACGGATAAGTCTTCCAACATGCGATTTGTCCGATGGCACTATCTTTTAGATAGAGTATGTCACATTAGTCTGGCTCGCTGGAGCGGTTTATGAGATCAATCACGAGAGGCAATATTACACCATGATTAGACACCCAAAGATGCCCACAAGATTGGTGGAGTCAGTCGAAGAGTGTGACCATAAATAGAGGGGATGAAGTTCTTGATACAGCTCGCATCAGCGGCTATTGTTCCTCTTCTGATACGGCCCATTGCTTCGGTACGTTGTATGTTTCATTGCTACACTCTACAATCTGGATGAAAGTAGCATGGAGGTAGAGATCACTGATGGTGCTCGGCAAACAACAGTGGCATGTGATGTATGAGGTATTGAGGAGAAGAACTAACACGCTGGCATGTTGCATTACGATTCTGTAGGATGTCAACGAACATCGCCCCCTGGAAGAGTCCTGTCACCTTGGTGTACGTATTCTGGACAATGAAGATGGGACAGTGTCGTACGACTGCTTCTGTGAGCTTCAAGGCAGCGATCGAAGGGCTGACAGGAAGGGGCCCAATCGAATGGCGATCATGAGCAACGATGGCAGGGACCGCTGTAGGGGCTATTTGTTAGACAAAGCCGTGACGAACGAATATGATGTTTATTTAGACGCAGAGATCGATGACGAGACTGAGGAAATTGATGTAATGAATTGGTCACCAACTGCTGTAAGTACAGGTGCAGTCAGTCACCATGGATGCTTTGTGCGCTGCTGATACGCTAATGCGTAAAGCGTGCTGAGTCGATCGCTTCCTGACCCTCTTTGATTCTTCTGGAACCCTAGTTTCTTGCAGATGAGTTCCGCAACAATAGTCCTGGCCGAACCTTGCTTGACAATTCACAGGATGACAACTCGGGCAATGAACGCAACCTTGACGTCAAATATGTTCAGAGTCCCAACCAAAAAACAGAGAGACGGCGGAATCATGATCGAATATGGAAAAATCATCGCCGCGCTGAGCAGATTGATTGGAGTTTGCTCGTTGTTAACGTCGGAGGCCTGGACTACGATGTGCCATCGTCTGAGGAACAACTCATTGACGATTGGTTCCTAGATAGCGCCAGCCTGAGTACTCAAATAGCTGAGTGTTCCGCCGACAAGATGGCATTCAATCCGAGAGTTGGCGAAGGTATCAACAATGGTGTCATGACTGTCGTATTGCAGCGGGATGTAAGTGTGTCCATGTTGAAGAAATATTACCATGATTGAGCGGCGTCAAACTTACCATTTTCTCTAGCTTTCGGGAGTTGCTGTTCGTCGTGTGGAGACCCTTGTGCTGGAGGAGATGGCAAATCGTGGTGTTCTGATTGATGGAGACAAATTCGAAAAGGTTGCATTGTGTTTCCCAGAGAACGTGTTCAAAAAGGATCGAATATACGGCGGCAGTGCTGTAAGTTGATATCATCACTATGTTTGAAGTGTGTTCATTATGATACCTCGCCTGTCTAACCAACACAATGTGCCAATGAATTATCTCTAGGGTTATGCTGTCCCCAACGGTGACCTGGCTGCTTTCAAAGGGGGGTACTGCAACAGACTCAGCACCCAAATGCACGAGATTGGTAAGCGAATTGCTAACGGATCATTCATATCTGTTAAAGCCACACACTCTTACAACGAAGATATATCAAAACAGGACACACTCTTGGTCTCCAACATTCTGGAGACTTGGTGGACACTAAAGACCCTCTGCCTCGAGAAGACATCTTTGGGGATTTTACAGGAGCAATGTAAGTGCCTTCATTGCTGCTATGTCTCGCTACACCAAGATATTCTGTCTCACGCTTCTGTAGGGGAGGATGGCATTCTGGTGATGATGCGGAAATATGTTACAATGCTGCCAAGACATGGCAACTTGGATGGCGCCCGACCAAGGACGTCATGGCAGGAATGGATGAGAATAATCTCACCCTAACTAGCTTTGTTGATTGGGATGGCAACGAGACGACGGCCTGCATTGCCAGAGTTGTAACGCCTGACACGTTCTATTTCATTCACTACAATCGCCAAGCAGGAGCGAACGCAGACGTTCAAGAGTATGGAGACCAGGTAATCGTGACCAGGAGAAAAAGCATGGATGGAATTTCAAATATTTTGTCACAAATTGTCGCGGTGCTAGACGATGAAAACTCCTTCGAAGTGGAAGATGCGGGACGTTCGGGTTTCGACATGGTGATCACAGTGGACTCGATTGCGAGTTCCACTGCCGATGTAAGCATTTCTTTCCTTAGTATCACTTCGGCACCCTTCGTGGTTTTTGCACCAGTTGGAGCAGAAATGCCGGTTGCCGCCCCTACACCATCAGATGATGATGCAGATGCGACTAGTGCTCCTTTCACCAGAGTGCCTAGCACCAGTGCTCCCGTTACGAATGATCCTGTCACCAGCTTTCCTGTTACGAGTGCCCCGGCCACCGCAGCCCCTGTAACTGATGCTCCCGTTACGAATGCTCCTGTCACCAGCTCTCCTATTACAAGTGCCCCTACCACCAGAGCTCCTGCAACTAGTGCACCAGTCACCAGCTCTCCAGTTACGAGTGCCCCGGCTACCAGAGCTCCTACAACGGATGCTTCCGTTACGAGTGCTCCCATTACGACTGCTCCTGTTACCAGCTCTCCTGTTACGAGTGCCCCGGCTACCAGAGCTCCTGCAACTTATGCTCCCGTAACGAGCGCTCCCATTACGAATGCTCCTGTTACCAGCTTTCCTGTTACGAGTGCCCCGGCCACCACAGCCCCTGCAACTGATGCTCCCGTTACAAATGCTCCTGTTACCAGCGCTCCGATTACGATTGCCCCTGCCACCAGAGCTCCCGCAACTGATGCTCCCGTAACGAGTGCTCCTGTTACCAGAGCTCCCATTACGAGTGCTCCTGTTACCAGCTCTCCTGCTACGAGTGCCCCTGCCACCAGAGCTCCCGCAACTGATGCTCCCGTTACGAGTGCTCCTGTTACCAGAGCTCCTACAACTAGTGCGCCAGTCACCAGCTCTCCTGTTACGAGTGCTCCGGCTACCACAGCCCCTGCAACTGATGCTCCCGTTACAAATGCTCCTGTTACCAGCTCTCCTGTTACGAGTGCCCCGGCCACCGCAACTCCTGCAACTGATGCTCCCGTTACGAATGCTCCTGTTACCAGCGCTCCGATTACGATTGCCCCTGTCACCAGCTCTCCTATTACGAGTGCCCCGATTACCAGAGCTCCTGCAACTGACGCCCCTGTTACGAGTGCTCCTGTTACTAGGGCTCGTCCGATTACAAACGCTCCTGTCACCAGCGCTCCTGTTACGAGAGTCCCGACTACCAGAGCTCCTGCAACTGATGCTCCCGTTACCAGTGCCCCGATTACCAATGCACCTGTCACCAGCTCTCCTATTACGAGTGCTCCAGCTACCGCAGCTCCTGCAACTATTGCCCCCATCACGGGCACTCCTGTTACAAGCGCACCCGTAACTGACGCCCCTGTTACGAGTGCTCCCGTTACCAGAGCTCCTGCAACTAGCGCTCCCATAACCAGCGCTCCTGTAACTGCTGTTCCTGTTACGAATGCCCCCGCTACTAGCACTCCTGCAACTGCTGCCCCCATTACGAACACTCCTGTTACCAACGCACCCGTAACTGACGCTCCAGTTACGAGTGCTCCCGCTACCAGTGATGCACGACTCACCGGTCCTCCCATTATCAGCACTTCGTTTTCGCCTCCCTCGATTGGGCTGGATGCTCCCTCGAGGGAGCCTTCGGATGTACCGTCTGCGTATCCTTCGCTCGAACCAACGCCGGCACCGACATCGAGCCCCTCAGATAGCTCCGAAAATCCGTCGGAAAGCCCCTCCATTGAGCCGTCCCGTCAATGGACTGACATTCCATCTTTGTCACCATCGATCTCAGAGAGTCTTGTTCCTACGACAGGTGCGACCATGCAACCATCGGAAGTACCAACAAAGAAGCCAACAAAGGAACCAACAAAGGAACCAACAAAGGAACCAACAAAGGAACCAACAAAGGAACCATCGAAATCACCCACCAAGGAACCAACCAATCCACCAACGATAGAACCGACAAGGAAACCAACAAAGCCGCCGACAATGGAACCAACCGAGCGCCCTACAAAGACACCAACCTTTCCGCCGACAAAAGAACCAACCAATCCACCAACAATGGAACCGACCAAGCCGCCGACAATGCAACCAACCGTTCGTCCCACAAAGGCACCAACCAATCCACCAACACCGGAACCAACCAATCCGCCGACGAAAGAGCCATCAAATCCACCCACCGAGGAACCCACAAGGGAGCCAACCAATCCGCCGACAGTGGAACCAACCGATCGTCCCACAAAGGAACCGACCAATCCGCCGACAGCGGAGCCAACCGAGCGCCCCACAAAAGAACCGACCAATCCGCCGACGAGAGAACCAACCAAGCGCCCCACAAAAGAACCAAGTAATCCACCGACAATGGAGCCAACCAATCCGCCGACGAGAGAACCAACCAAGCGCCCCACGAAGGAACCGACAGCAGAGCCAACACGGCCACCAACGGAGGAACCAACAAGGAAACCAACCAAGCCGCCGACACTGGAACCAACCGTGCGCCCTACAAAGGAGCCAACAAGACCACCCACAAATGAACCTACTAGTGCCCCAACGAAGAAGCCAACTAGGGCACCAACTGAGAAACCAACAAGGTCTCCAACAAGGAAGCCTACCAAGGAACCTACCAGAGCGCCAACCTCGGAACCCACATCTGGCAAGAAGAGCGGTAAGAAACGGAAGAGGCGACACTAGCGGGAGACGGCCAACGAAGTTAAGCAAGCCAGGATTTCGGCGGAGTTATAACGCATTGCCAACATCCGGCTAGACAAGGTCACATCCGCAACAGTCTAACGTCCAGCGCCATGGCTACGCGGTGCAGAATTTCCAAAGAAAGCTCACCTCAGCCCGCTTCGGATACTGCATTGCCCGACAGACACGCTGGAAGGAGATATTGATAATAGCTGGATTGTCACTGGCACAGGCGTCTTGTAACGATTAAAAAAGAGTTTGAACGAGCTGGATTCGGAGACTCCAGTAGCAGGGCTCTGTACTGGAGTGCTCTCTGTTGACCCTATCTCAGTATTCGGCAGGTAATCTGCAAGGTCGTCAAAGACAGCAAAACTGAAAGGTACCACGGAACGTGGTTGTCGATTGTCTCACACCATCGTTCTCGGCAACATCAGCTGAGCAAGGGTGGCTCTGTCAAGGAGATTTATTCCATCACCCTTGCTTGGCGCTGCCACTTTATTCACGATCTATGCTGGGAGTTGTGTTCTTTGCATTTTACGGCGAAGAAGATTTCTCCTCTCTGTTTATAGCCATGTTCTGATCACACACCACTGTGTTACAACGATTAACGTTAATTATGAATAATTAGCCCAAGGCCAGTTATAATTATCAATGGGCCTCACATTATTATTTATTCCATACGCTGTGTCGCAATGACATTTTCTCGATTCATCCATAATCAAGCTCACTAAGTAACACCAGATAACAAACGGACTTCCAGTGAAGGGATGAAGCTGGCCAATGCAGACTGTCGTGTTCGGACTTGTAGCTATGTTTGCGATTGCATCGCCATTCTGGAATTCAGACAACGGATAACTGGTTAGAGGTCTTGTCCACCCCACGGTCATTACGGTTTGACGGATAATTGTTGGAACACAAATTTAGATAGCTAACGGAACTATATATTCAGATGCGGGTTGCCGCACGGATAACTCATAAGTAAATGTCTTTGAATACGTTTAGAACGCCAATAGCAATGAAATATGTCGCTTGAGTTCAACAACAGAAGAAAAAGGCACTATCAATCTGGCAAATCCACAAAAAGATGAAGTCCACACGCATTGTATTCACTGTCTTCAATCTTCTGCTCTGGTCGTCGGTAAGCTCATGTCTTAGTGCCCCCAGCAGGTGACCTTTGGAGCTCCTTCTTGTCCTCACTGCTGATGTCGTTGGAGGGTTTCGTCTTTTTGTCTGTGCTTTTGTTGGGTTCGTTCATTGTTGAGCAGGAACCAAAAGTTGAAGAAACCGTTTTCTAACATTGCACACTTTATAGGATGCAGGCAAGAAAAAACGTCGACTGGTGCAGTCCTGCCATCTGGGTGTTCGTGTGTTTGACAATGAAGATGGAAGCAACTCCTACGATTGCTTTTGTGAACTTCATGGCGAAGATCGCAACCCGAAAAAGAAGGGACCCAATCGAGTTGCCATCAAGAGTAGTGACAAGAGTGATGAAACAAACCACTGTGAGGGTATGATGCTGAATCTAGCCGCGACCAATGAGTATGAGGTCTTTCTGGATGCAGTGATTGATGATGACGAAGATGAGCTAAACGTGGAAAGCTGGTCACCCATGGCGGTAAGCAAAACACATACCAGATTGTGTACAAGTACCAATATTGCCCATGCCGCAAGTGAGATTCTAACAAGAACTTTTGGTCCATTGCTTCCAGTCTATGCAAACCCACGAGAAGGAAAAGGACAAGAAGAAGGAGAACATGAAAAGTAAGAGCGAAGAGTCGGATGATAGACGATCTCTGAGAAGAAAAGAGCGCAATCTCCAGCAGATAGACTGGAGTCTGTTGGTTGTCAATGTAGGAGGGCAAGACTATGCTGCTCCGTCCACTGATGCACAGCTCGCAGACGATTGGTTCCAAGATAGCGCCAGCCTCAGAACCCAAATCGCGGAGTGCTCCGCCAATAAAATGACATTCAGTCCAAGAGTTGGGGAGGGCATTACGGATGGAGTGATGACGGTCTCTCTGGGTCAAAAAGTAAGTGCTTTGATGAAAGCTCCACACACTTTGTTTTATGATTGTTTGCTGTGAGAGTATACTCATGTTTTGTGTTCTTTTCAAGCTCAAGGGACTCCCTGTTCGAAGGGTAGAGACAATCGTGTTGGAGGAATTGGCGAATCGCGGTATTGTACTGGACCCTGACTCTGACGAGAAGATAGCCTTGTGTTTCCCGGAGAATTCATTTCGCGATGATCGGGTGTATGGTGGTGCTGGAGTAAGTCTCGCGTTGCAAGTCCTTGATGCGGTTCCGTCGCTACCAATACTTACACGTTGACTCTCGTTCTAGGGCTATGCAGTTCCCAATGGCAACCTTGCGGCCTTCAGAGGGGAATTTTGCAACAAAGTTAGCACACAAATGCACGAAATTGGTAAGTGATATGGTATAATAGAGAGTCGTGGTATTAATTAGAGTCATAAAAGGCACTAACGGCGCTATTGAACCACAACAGGGCACACTCTCGGTCTCCAACATTCCGGAGACTTGGTGGACACTACCGACCCACTTCCTGGAGAACGTACCTTTGGAGACTACACAGGAGCCATGTGAGTACAGTCATTGGTCAGTCGCCCCATGGTACTGGACATAAGACACGTGCGTCTTACA
>JAVCKV010041034.1:0-23632 GCA_032274145.1 Herpochondria borealis | reverse complement strand
GATTATCGGCACCCGGAAATTGCCCGGAGATGCCAACAATCGCAATCGGCTCGTTTTGCAACGCCGGGTTAACGGGCACCAGATCAATATTAGTGGGGGGGACAGCTGCGCTGACACCACTCTCACTGATGGCACTACGGGATATTGATGAGTGGGCTAATGCTGAGGCAGCAACCCCCGGCTTCGCCTCAACAGACTGCTCCCCTGTATTAACGGTAACGGACTCAGCACCTGCCTCACTCCCCCTTTCAATCGAAGGCCCACTCAATTGACCGGACAAATAAGTCGCCAGACGATTAATGGATGGATAATCAAAAATACCGGTAGTAGTGAGTAAATCAGTGTCGGTTTGCGGCGAAAATTTCTGATTCAGAATACTGACTAGCTCAGCAGCTAATATCGAATCAATGCCTAACTCAGAAAACAAATCGTCGGAACTGATTTCATTAGCCGATACATCCAGCACCTGCGCTATTTCGCTCGTTAGCTGGTGCCGAATTTCAGCAACAGATGGGCCACTTTGCTCCCGGACAATAGGCGCAGCAACAGATGGGCCACTTTGCTCCCGGATAACAGGCATAGCAGCAGAAGACAGGGCACTTTGCTCCCGGATAACAGGAGCAGCAACAGGGATGGCAGTCTGAACAACAGCATGTTGCAGCGGACATTGTGCCACCACTACTATTTGTTTCTGTTGATTCGCCTCCTGCTCCGGGTGCCCCTGTACACCTAAACCAGTAAAACCATTTTCAGCCAGTAAGGCCTGCCACTTTTGCGGGCTTAATAAAGGTGAATGCGGCAGACGCACCGATTCATCATCGTACAACCACCAACCATCCAGCATGCCAAAGGTAAGACTCAGGAAATCCTGCACCTGACATAACTCATTGAGCAACAGATGACCGCCAGGACGCATCAGCTTTTTCAACTGCTGCAAGGTCACTGTCAGGTTCTTACAGGCATGCACAACATTAGTCGCAAAGACCAGGTCAAATTGGCCAAGCTGCGCAACAACTTCTTCACTGATTGCCCGGTCAATGTTTAGGGCTGAAAACTCAAGAAACGGATAATCCCCAGCGAACTTCTTTTTGCCATAGCGCACAAACGCCGGAGAAATATCGGTATAACAATAGCTAATTTGATCGGAAAATGGCACCAGAGAGGGCAGCACCATCGCCGTTGTGCCACCGGTTCCAGCACCCACCTCAAGAATGCGAAAACGCTGACTCCCCCGGTGATTGCGGATTGCGGAGACTAATTGCGCGGTGACCAGCGCATTATAATAATCAGAAAACTGATTATCTTTATAAATACCTTCCACCAACTGCATCGACGACTGGGGAAATAAAATATCCGTCGCTGGTACATCACCCGCAATGATTTTATCCAGCACGCTCAACGAAGCATCTAACAGGGACAAATGCGCCTGTTTATCAGGGTATTGCGCTAGTAATTGATGCCGGTAAGCGGGTATATCATTCAATAAACCCAGTAGGGCCTTGTCCTGCAACTTACCCGTGGTCTGCCATTGATGTTCACCACGCGCTGCCAATACGCCCTGTTGTTCGAGAATGCTCACAATCACCTGTAACAACCGCTGGTATTTTGGAATACAACGGAGCTCGGTCTGCAACAGACTCAGCGTGCATGGCTCATCAGCATCTACCAGCAAGCCCCTGGCCTGTAAAGCACCCAATAATCGGACGAATGCATAATGATTAACAGCATCAAGTCCGGCCACCAGCTCAACGTACTTAATAGCAGAGGTCATCACTGACGGTGATGCCGATGGTGTTGCTGCGGTCATTAAACCTGAATTTTCCAGAGGGGCTGTATCGGGTGTACTGCTCAAAATATCATGTCCAAACAACAGTTGTGGATTCGGGGTGGCTAACATGATCTGTAGTGCCTTCAACCCGGTTTCAGTGGGGATCGTTGGAATTTGGTGTGTTGCGACAAGCTGCCTGACCTCAGGCAAATTGCCGAGTCCCACCTCATGCCAATAGCCCCAATTGATACTGAGCGCTTTTTGACCCTGCTCAGCCAGGTAAGCCACAAACAGCCTGCTACGTAATTGCTGGTACCCGCCTGGGGTTGGATGGAAAGAATGGAGGAAAAGAACAGAATGAAATCAGGCTGATCCGTTTTGGTCAGTTCATGCAGTAAAACACTGCCAGCTACTTTGGTCGCAAGGCCGGCTTCAAAATCACTGACATCAGTACGCTCGATGTAGCCATCAGACAACGAACAGGCGCTGTGAATAACACCATCAACGCCGCCGAACTGGTCACGGGCGCTACTCAATGCGGCCTCTAAATCATCATGATCGGTAATATCAACCGCCTGATAAATAGCCTGAGCACCTAATCGCTCCAGCAGGCTGAGCTGGCTTTCAATGCCCGGGTTAGCAGGCCTGCGTCCGAGAATAATCAGTTTGGCCTGGTATTGAACCGCTAATAACGTGCTTAGTTGGCGACCTATTCCACCCATGCCGCCCGCCAGCAGATAGACACCCCCTCGTTTAAAACCGACATCACCCGCAGGCAATGTTGCCGATTTTTCAAGGTCATAGTAATAAGCTTGGCCGCTACGAATTGCCAACTGCTGAAGCGGTGTAATAAATGTTACGGCCTGTTTTAACTGCCGAGCATTGGTATCCGGCTCAATATCAATGCACCGCACAATGACGCTGGGAGCTTCACAGGCAAATGTTCGGGCAATGCCTGGCAACGCAGCGGCAGCAGGCCAGCCACCCCCGTTACTCTCATGAACACGCTGTAAGCCATGAGTGACTACCACCAATTCCACCTTAAACTGTGGCGTACGCGCGATAGCCTGACACAAATAAAGTAACGGCAGCACCGATTCTATGCGCTGCTGAGATGAAGCTTCGGTGTCGGAAATATAATAAATACGTACCGGCAGATGAGTATCTGCCAGCTGTCCGGCATTAGCGTGCAAAGCCGCCAGAGCGACATCCCGGGAGTCGGGCAGTGGGTATAGGCTAGCCTGTTCAAGTTTGGCCAATTCCGGAATCAAAGGACTACCCACACCAAATATCAAAGCAGAACTGCATTCAGTATTTGATGTAACTTCAATGGGGCTATCATTATTAGCCATAGGGCGTGCCAGACGCCAAACAGGCTGCTGATAAACCAAAGCCTCAGCCTGTTGCGCATTGAAATCGCGCGACAGCCAGAATGACTTAGTTTGGAAGGGATAGGCCGGAAGCTCAGCCACTTTATGATAACTACCCTTGGGGAAACGGCACGCCCAATCAATGTCCATGCCGTTCAGCCAGCCATTCAACAGCAGACCTGATGCGTTATCAGCCTTGTTTACCGCATCACTTAACAGACACACCCGGTAGTTTTCAGGCAACACCGGTGTATCACTATCAGGTATAGCTTCCGATCCCAGCTGATTCTCCACCAATTGGGCAAGCACATCAGAATCACTCAGGTACGGCTGTAATAGAGATAATTCACTACAATCACCGGTCTGCACATCCAGTGATTCAACCAGCAGGCTTAAGTCAGTTTCTTCATCCAGTAATAGCGCCAGTAGCTGCAACTTAGACAACACACCTTGACGTATCAATCCCAGCCATTCATTAAACACCTCATCCTGAATCCGGTTGGATCGCTGTAACTGCCATTTACGATCTAACTGGTCAAATGCATCCTGAATCAACAGGGCACCGCAATACTGCAAGCGGGCATCAGCCCCCAAAGCCATCCATTCAGTCAAAGAACCATAATCACCCTGGTTAAGCGCAGCCTCCCATTCAGCAATGTTTCGGCTAAAAGTGGGCTGACTGGTTTTCAGGGTTTGTGCACGTTGCCAGAGAGTCTGGCTTTGCTCAGTATCCAACGTAGAACGCTTCAGTAAATCGCGAAAATAATCTTCCGGAAACACTGCTTTCCCAATCACTCTACCCTGAACCGAGTCAAAGAAATCGATGGCAGGCCACTGCACAGTGGTTTTTTCCGGTAAGGTTTTGTGCTGCACAAAGTACAGACCCTCTTTCAATGAAAGAACACCCGTCAATACCAGAGCAAGACAACGATTTTCCAGGCTACCAAAACAGGAAATGGCGGCAGGCTTCCAACCAGCATCAATAAGACCTTGCACCGTGACATAAGTGGTCACGAACTGATACAAGGCTTTATAACGATTAGACCAGCTTGCCTTCTGAATGGCGGCCTGTTGGCGTTTGGACAATAAAGTAATGGTTTGTTGAAACAACTCACTCAACCAGGGGCAGCTTACTGTGAACGCTTCAAACTCAGATAAATTTTGCCAGAGGGCACCATCAATGACCAACAGTTGGCTTTCTGTGCTAACTTTTTCATGGTCAGCGGACAAGGCTAGTAAGGACGACTTTAATTCAGCGGTATTACACACCTGGACACCATACCGATAAGCAAAATCGCTGCGCCCCAACGCCAGAGTCGCGCTTAAATCACTTAATGATAACTGCGCAAAATCTTGGTTTTCACTGAATTGCTGCCACTTTGTGACCAGCGCTGTCAGGGCACCCGCTGATTTAGCCGACAACATAAACGGCAGGCCGGATGTTGCCTTGCTTTCAGCCGCACTATGTTGTGCTACATACTCACGCAAAACAACATGACCACTGGCACCCCCAAACCCAAAGCCACTCACACTTGCCTGCCTTGGCGTTGCACTCGTCCAATCTGACAGCTCTGTGACTACCTCAAACGGTGAACCAGCCCAATCAATCACAGGATTAGAATGAGTCACATTCAAACTGGCAGGAATTTGCTGGTGCTTAAACATCATCAGCACTTTAATCACACCCGCAATACCCGCGCTGGCTTCAAGATGACCCATATTGCTTTTCACTGAACCGACTTTGCAATGAACTGTTTCAGTCGATTCAGCTGTTTCAGCCGCAAACGCTCTTTTTAGCCCTTCTATTTCAATGGGATCGCCCAATGAGGTACCGGTGCCATGCGCTTCAACGTATTGGGTTTGCGTAGGCGAAACACCCGCATCCCGGTAGGCTGTCTGAATAATCTCTGCCTGCGCGCCGGCATCCGGGGCAGTAATCGAGACAGAGTGTCCGACATGGCCAACAGCAGAACCTGATAACACGCCATAAATATGATTACCGTCCCGCTCAGCCTCTTCCAGACGCTGTAATAACAACACACCAACACCGTCTCCGGGCACATAACCATTGGCATGTTGATCAAACGATTTACATTGCCCATCCGGACTTAACATCCGTGACTTAGAAAACGAAATGTATTTCCAGGGATTGATATTAAGATTAACACCCGCAGCAATCGCAAAATCACTCTCGCCGCCTTGCAGACTCCTTTTAGCCTGATGCAAAGCCACCAACGACGCCGCACAAGCCGCATTCACTGAGTAGCTTTCGCCACGAAACCCGAAGTACCAGGAAAGGCGATTCGCGAGAATACAATCGTAATTACCTAAGGCCGCAAAACTATCCGTATCCACCCGAGCGCGGGCATTCTCGATCAAATAATCATTGCCCATCACGCCAACACAGACCATCGTTTTCCGGTCTTGTAATTGTTGTAGGGGGATCGCAGAATCTTCCAAACAGTGCCATGTTTCCTGTAACAACAGGCGTTGCTGGGGATCCATATTTTTGGCTTCGCGCGGCGAAATACCAAAAAACCGATTATCGAACTGATCAATACCATCAACCAGCCCACACCACTTGCTAAGTGTGGTTTCGGAACCGTCTATTTCATCAGCATGGTAGCGTTCATTCGACCAACGCTCCGGTGTAACCTCACGTACGCTATTCACGCCGCGCGCCAGGTTTTGCCAAAAAGCCGCCGGAGTATCTGCACCCGGGAAACGACAGGCCATACCGACAATGGCGATACTTGCCTTGGACATTATCGAAACATCCCCGTGAATTTTTTGCACAAATAATCGGTAGCGTCGTGCATCAAGTGCTCAGCCAGCTCATCCACATGACGCGATTGCCAGTCCGTGGTTCCCGTGGTTTTAAGCCATTGATTAAAGGTTCCCATTGAAGGGCCACAATGGATCTGAAAATCTGTCTTATGCGCTAAATCACCGGCTCTGGCGACACGCGAACTATGAGCAAAATACCAGCGAAACGTTAAGGCCATTTTGCGCCGGGGGTCACGTTCGGCTTTCTCCAGTTGTTGCGGGTTTCTGATGGCATAATAATCCTCAACCTCCCGGTAGACTTCATCGAAACTACGCTGGAAAAACCGCTCCTGGAGCTGATGCCGTGTTTTCTGGTCGATTTGCTCAAGCGAGGCATGCTGACGGTAAAGGTCGTAAAGTTTGTTGGCACGCGAGGGGAAAAAGATGCCTTTTCTGACCACCTGGACTTTAGCGCCGATTTCAAACATATCCCCCGCAGGCGCATAAGCGGTGTCCTGCACTTCCAGTGTTTGTAAAATATCTTTTATGACACCACTGGTTCCGGCTTCTACCGTGCATTGATTAATGGAGCCGGTGACAATAAAGTCTGCTCCCAGCATAAAAGCAGCGGCCACCGCTTGTGGCGAACCAATACCACCTCCCGCGCCCACCCGAATGGTATGTGGGCTGTGCTGTTGTTGTGCCTGTTCATCACGTAACTGCAAAATAGCAGGTAACAGTACTGACATAATTCCCATATCAGTATGACCACCTGAATCAGACTCCACGACAATTTCATCCACCATGGGTAACTTTGCTGCCAACCGGGCAACCTCTTCAGTGATGACACCCGCTGTTTTTAATTTTTCCAACAATCGTATCGGCGGGCTTTCGAGGAAGGACTTTGCCACTTCCGGACGTGACAGTTTGGCAAATACCCGGTTACGACTTCTTACCTGTCCGGTTTCATCCTGATACAAACCGGCGAGGCGATACCGGACTAAGGCGGGTGTCACCTGCATAAAAGCAGAGGCCTCAATACAGCGTACTTCATGCTTCAGCAGCAAATCAGTAAGAGCCTCTTCCTTATCAGGATGCTCTGGCTGGTGCAAAAAATTAATGCCAAAACTTTCGCCCGCAGTCAGCTCCTTCTTCAGCGCTAAAACAGCCTTTTCCACTTCGGGCAATGGCACGCCGCCCGCCCCGAAAAATGCCATTAAACCGGCTTTTGCTGCTTTGACAACCACATCCACCGAGGCAATACCATTTGCCATCGCACCCACTACATAAGCATGCTGCAATTGATAATCATCCTTAAAGGATTGGCTACCCAAGTTCACTTTATTTGGACGCGATATTTCTTTTGGAATCGACTTCAATACCGGCTTGAGTGGTGCAGAGGAATTTGCTGGCGAATCTGATGAACTTATGGATAGCGGTGGTAATTCAGACTGAAAAATAGGCTGGCATTCGGCCACGATCTGGTCAACCATTCTGGTGACTATTTTCCGGCTACCAATTTCATCAAAACGGCTAACGCCCTGCCCCATCAAATAACGCACACTATCGACCCACTGCACACTGCCATCTAATTGATTCAGCAGGCTTTCCACAAGCGTATCAATATGATAAGGACGGGCACTTACATTAGCGATAACAGGTATTTTAAGATCAGAAAAAGTGATACCCGACAGGTATTTTTCAAATTCAGTTTTTGCCTGTTTCATGTAACGGGAATGGAAAGCACCGCTCACATTTAATGGAATCAGGTTAATATCATCTGTTTCACACGCAGACTTTAACTGGTCAATCGCCTTGAATGTACCGGAGATAACCGTTTGTTTTGGTGCGTTATAATTTGCGACATCGAGATTTTCAATGCCATTATTTTTTATCAGTAAGTTTACCTGGTCGCCAGAGGCCATCACAGCGGCCATACCACCGTTATCGACGCTCCCCATCAATTCACCACGTTTTTTTACAATTTCCAGGCCCGTCAGGAAATCAAAAGCACCCGCCATGCAAAGTGCAGCATACTCACCCAGACTATGCCCCGCCAGATAGTCAGCTGGCAGCTCCTCTTCTTTCCTTTTACCCATTGCTGTCAAAACGCTAACCACATAAACAGCAGGCTGAGTAAATTGGGTATTATTCAACACTTTGTCAGGATCACGCAGACACAACGCCTCCAATGAATACCCCAGCACTTGGCTAGCTTGGTTGGTTAAGCCCCGATGTTTATCAAAAAGCCCCTTGCCCATACCTACAAACTGAGATCCTTGTCCGGGGAACAGCCAAGCGGTTTTCATAGATGTATGTTCTTCTGTAATCAACATTCAATAGATCTGTTTCTTAAAAATTTAAATTCGGAAGCCATCTCTCGGACAGAAAAATTACACAATAGATATAACTGACCTGAATGCATGAGAGGGAAACACTTGAAACCTGTAATTTACAAACAACACGCTACCGCCCTGCCAGGTACATAGCATATTTAATCATAAACCTTTAATATCACGCAGGTGATATTCCGCCTTAGTAAAACCAAGGCCATTAATAATTTTTTAATATAATTTAAAATTAAGAAAGCTAGTGCTCGATAACCAAAAGCCAATCCACACTAAAAATAAGAAAAAATACACCAAAAGCAATCACTCGAAATTACTCCTGATTTAATACTTATATGTCTTCACTTAGAACAATCAGATGAAAGCCTTCCACCACTAAGTCTCTCGAAGAGTCTCTCGAAGTAAAAATATTAATGCCTAAGATTGATAAAACACGTCGAAGACTGGTTTTTCTGAACGAAAAGTCAGCAGAAAATTTGACATGCGAAGTCAACATAGCGTAATACATCATTTAGCTGATGAGCCAAGACACCCGATTTGGCTCAAAATATGTGCATATTAAACACTTACAGGGCATGAAATTCAAGCCTATTTGATCAAAAATTATTAAAAATAAATTTGGTTTTTTATTAATCACAGGTGATTTACTTGTTAATTTTAAGTTCATAGTTTAAAAAAAGGAAATTCAATAGGTTGATTTTTAAGGAAAAAAATAAAAATTTTGAACAAAAATCAATCAATTCCATGAAGAAATAGTGTAGATTTCAATCTATTTAAAAAAAATTAATAGGGCTTTATTTGAGTATTCTACATTTATGGTAGCCCCAGAGCCACAGGCAAAAACACACTGATTTTATTGCAAGATAAAATTTACAAATGACTAATCATCAATAATAATAATTAACTGCATAAAAAATAATTATTATCCATGGCGCGCGAGCTATAACCCGAACGACATTACTAATTGGTGTTACGCAGTAGAGCACTTTATAATCTATCACTCACGAAAGAATTGTTGTAAATCCTTAGTTGACTTCAGTCAGCGATGATAACAAAATAACCAATATCGTAAAGAAACGTAGTTAAGATCAAATACAAATTCTCCGAATAGCGCTTTCATTATTCAGAGAGCTTTTAATTATGCTCCCAAAAGCAGGATGACCTTGCGCTAGTCTTTACGCTCCCCCTGATGTTGACAAAGAGAGAAATACCATGCTTTCCAGTACACATAATATTTTCAAGTTGATACGTAGCTCATCTTCAGGGTTATCTCTGTTTATTTTTATTTCAGCCGCTCCGGCGATAGCCCAGCAAGCAAGTGGTGGTAATTTTATCTCTGCTGATCAGCAGGGGAGTGTTGCTGCAGACAAATTATTTTCCCGTGAAGCACCTCCTGCTGATGGCAACCAAGGTTTATCAGGACAAGCGAGTGCCGGGCTGGTTACCTCAACGGGCAATGCAGAAAACAATATTGTAACAGCAGGTATAGCCGCTAAATACATCATACACCCCTGGCGTCATACGGTAACAACCAACATCTATTTCGCTGAAAGTAATGGTGAAAAAAAAGCAGAACGTTATGCACTTAGCTACAAAATAAACTACGCGATGGGTACTAATGGCTATCTGTTTAATTTCGCTAGTTACGATGCCGATGAATTCTCCAATATTGACTATCGTTTGGCAGATGTCATTGGCTATGGCCGAACATTAATAGACACTGATAAGCATAACCTGGAAGCTGAACTGGGCTTGGGCTTGCGCCAGACACAGTTCACTGACACCACACCGGATTCGGATGAAACTGTCGGGCACCTTGGCCTCAACTACACCGGTAAGCTGACTGACACGACTACGCTGACCGAAAACCTGCTTATACAGAGTGGTAGTGACAACACATTCAGCGAATCTGTGACGGCCCTGAACGTAAAAATGACAGAGAAGCTGTCGTTAAGCCTGAACTACACGGTGCGTAACAACAGTGATGCGCCGGATGGTTTCGAGAAAACTGACACCGTCACCAGCGTGAATCTGGTTGCCGGTTTTTGATTGCTCTCTCGAACCAGCGGTATAGGGAGCTGATGCATGGTTCGATTCATTGGGGTCATGTCAAACCACGTTCAAACGGCCAGCGATCAGGCACACTCCACCCTGCCGCAGTGATTCCCCAGCATCTTCCAGCCCCGGTATGTCTTGTACAGCGCTAGAAATTGCTTATGATAGGGTGGTGTAATCACTTGTAGCCAAGCTTGAGGCCTCCAGCAATGCCCAAACAACAGACGATCCAATGCGCCCACAATTTCTTCGACGAGGGCCACTTCCTCACCGGTCTGAACACGCTGATTGGCCTGCGCACCGAGTGCCAGAACCCGGACAAACTGCCTGTCCTGTACGATTATCTTAATACCGCCATTCCCCGCATCATTGAACCGCTGGGCTTCAGCTGGGCCGTTTATGATAATCCGGTCACAGACGCCCCACCGTTCATGATTGCCGAACGCACTGAAGATTCCAGCCTGCCCACTGTGCTGATTTATGGGCATGGCGACGTGGTCTTTGGTATGGAAGGCAAGTGGCGGGATGACATGAATCCGTGGGCGGTGACTGAAAGCGGTGACCGTTGGTATGGGCGTGGGACGGCGGATAATAAAGGCCAGCACTGGATCGCGCTATCGGCCTTATCCTGCCTGTTGCAAACGGAAGGTAAGCTCGGCTTTAATGTGAAGCTGCTGCTTGAGATGGGTGAAGAAGTCGGCTCACCCGGTTTACGTGAGTTTTGTGCGGATCAACGTGTGGCGCTACAAGCGGATGTGTTACTCGCATCCGACGGGCCACGTTTACGCGCTGACCGCCCTTCCCTGTTTATGGGGTCTCGTGGCGGCCTCAATTTTTACCTAAAGGCAAAATACCGTGACGGCGGCGTGCATTCCGGTAACTGGGGTGGCGTAGTGAAAGACCCCGGTATTCGGATCGCACAGGCAATTTCAACCATTACCGACCCCAATGGCAAACTACTGGTTAAAGAATGGCAGCCAACACCAGTGCCTGAGGTGATTCGGGCGGCCTTAAACAATTGCCCGCTGGGTGGGCTGGAAGAAGGTGTCATGGTTGATGAGGGCTGGGGCGAACCCGGCCTCACTCCGGCGGAGCGCTTATATGGCTGTAACAGTTTTGCGGTGTTAACCTTATCCTGTGGTAATCCGTTTAAACCGGTGAATGCGATTCATGGTGAGGCGCATGCCATGTGCCAGCTGCGTTATATCGTTGGCTATGCGCCGGAACAAATGGTGGGACAATTGCGCCGCCATTTGGATGAGCGTGGTTTCGATGACATTGAAATCGAAGCGCAGGGGTCGGAATTTTTTAACGCCACCCGCATGGATCCAACGCATCCCTGGGTGAATTTTGTAGCGGAGTCGATTGAAGACACCATTGGCCAAACGCCAGTACGGTTACCCAACCTTGGCGGCACGATCCCCAATGATGCCTTTTCAGACATATTGGGCCTGCCGACGGTGTGGGTACCGCATTCTTATCCGGGCTGTTCACAACATGCGCCGAATGAACACGCGCTCAAACCGGTGCTGCGTGAAGGGCTGGCGATGATGGCCGGGCTTTATTGGGACATTGGATTTAGGAATTATTTAGTACCAAACATCCGATCCCCAGCATCCCCCAAACCCGGCACAATATAGCCGTTCTCATTGAGGCGCTCATCTAAACTCGCGGTCACAATCGGCACATCGGGATGTGCCTCCTTCATACGCGCGACCCCCTCCGGTGCAGCCAACAGGCACAAAAAGCGGATATTAGTCGCACCCGCCTGTTTCAGCATATCAATCGCCGCCACCGATGAATTACCCGTCGCCAACATCGGATCAACCGCAATCACCAGCCGCTCTTCCAGATTGCTGGGCACCTTAAAATAGTATTTAACCGGTCGCAGCGTCTCCTCATCGCGGTACAGGCCAACAAACCCAACCCGCGCCGCTGGCACGAGATCAAGTACACCGTCCAGCAAACCATTACCCGCACGCAGAATAGAAATCAGCGCCATTTTTTTACCGGCAACCACGGGTGCATCCATTTCCTGCATCGGGGTGGTGATGCGTTTTGTGGTCATTTCCAAATTGCGGGTGATTTCATAAGCTAATAGCTGGCTGGCTTCGCGCATGAGCTGGCGGAAGTGGTTGGTTGACGTGGCCTCATCACGCATAAGGCTGAGTTTGTGCTGGACTAAGGGGTGATCGACGATGGTTAGGTGCTGGTTCATGGGCTTTTCCCTCTGTATCGTTTGTTAATTTGAGGTACAGATTACAGGATAGCCAGAGGAATGGAAATTGGATTACCATGCTACAATAGCCGCAACGATAATGAGGTAGCCAAAATGGAATGGTCAGAAGTCATTAACAACCCAACGCTGAAAAACCTGCCCTTTAAAATCGAGCTTAACCGCTTTGGTAAGCTGCTAATGAGTCCGGCCTCGAACCAACATGGCATCGCCCAAAGCCGTATCAGCACACTGTTAACCCAACAACATCCATCAGGCGTCACCATTACCGAATGCTCCATTCAAACCCCGGAAGGTACTAAAGTAGCGGATGTTGCCTGGGCCTCGGATGCTTTTATTGCTGAATGGGGCATGGTGACACCCTTCCCGCGTGCGCCCGAACTCTGTGTTGAGATCGTCTCACCGTCTAACTCACGCGAGGAAATGGCGATCAAAAGGGATTTATACCTGGAAGTCGGGGCGCAGGAAGTTTGGGTGGTTTATATGAATTCCCACATGGATGTCTTCACTGCACATGGGCAGGTCAAAAACAGCCAATTTTCTGACGGGATACGTGAGCAAGTACTGAAGTAAAACCGCTCTCAGGATCGGCTTTATTTAATCTCCCTGCAATTCCTTCAAATACTGAAACACCAACCGCGCCGACTTCGGCGGTTTATTCGTTTTCTTTTCCTTCGCCGCATTGCGCACCAACTGACGCAAGTACTGAATATCCACCGTAGCAAAGGTATCGAGCAGGGTATCCAACACCGCATTGTCCCCATCCAGCAGCTGATCCCGCCACTGCTCCAGTTGATGAAACGCCGCTGTATTCTGTTTTGCCGGACGTTCCAGCGCATCAATCTGCGCCGCAATCGCAGCGGGGTCTTCATTCCGCATCAGGCTGGTGGTGTAAATCAACTGCCGTTTTAGCGCCTGCATCTTAAAACGCTTCACATCGTCAATCGCGCCGCGCAATACATCCGACAAATCCAGCTGCTTATACAAACTGTTACCCAGATTCGCCACACGCAGAATCAGCGCTTTATTCGCCTCCGCCTCACGCTTTAACGCCGTTTTATTCGGGCGTTCGGCGTAAACCTTCTCTTCTTCATCCATCAAACAACCGCCACCGGGTAAGAACCCAATACTCTCACCAAATCCACATCCTTACGTAACAATTCCAACGCCTCAGTCACCGCTGCATCCTGCTCATGGCCATTCACATCGAGGAAAAATACATAATCCCAATTAGTATTGCGCGCCGGTCGCGATTCAATCCGCGTCATGTCCACGCCATTGTTCGCCAGCGGTTGCAGAATATCAAACAGCGAACCGGGACGATTTGGCGTTGATACTAATAAAGAGGTTTTATCGCGCCCGCTCGCACCCACGATCTGATTACCAATCACCAGAAAACGCGTGGTATTATTAGCGCTGTCCTGAATACCCGCCTGCATAATATCCAGTCCGTAAATCTTTGCGGCCTGTTTTGGCCCAATCGCCAGCGCTTCCGCATCCTCAGCACAGCGCCGCGATGCCTCGCTATTACTGCTCACTGGAATCTGTTCGGCATGCGCCAAATTTTGGCTCAGCCAATTGCGGCACTGCGCCAGCGATTGCTGGTGTGAATACACTCGTTTCACCGCAGCCAGATCGCTGGTTTTACCCATGAGATTCTGCTGAATGCGCAGGCTAATCTCACCGCAAATCCGCAGGTCAGACTGCATAAACATATCCAGCGTGTGCGTAATCACGCCTTCCGTAGAATTCTCAATCGGCACCACGCCATAACGCGTGCGCCCGGCTTCAACTTCGCGAAAAACCTGATCAATTGACGCAACCGGACGCGTAGCGACAGCCTGACCAAAATGTTTAAGCGTGGCTTCCTGCGTGAAAGTCCCTTCCGGGCCGAGATAAGCAATACACAGCGACTCTTCCAACCCAAGACAAGAGGCAATAATTTCACGGTAAATCTGCGCAATTTGCTCATTGCGCAACGGGCCGGAATTCAGCGCCTGCATGCGATTCAGAATCCACGCCTCACGCTCCGGGCGGTAAAACTTCGCGTTCGGATCTTCCGCCAGCTTAACGTGCGCCACTTCTTCCGCGCACTGCGCGCGCTGATTTAATAATTGCAGAATGTCTGCATCCAGCGCATCAATACGCTCCCGCAGCGCTGATAAGTTTTTGCTCATTTAGCCTCTCTCTCCAAAACCGACCCAACCAATACAGCCTTAATATTTTGCCAAAGAATCATATGTTACTCACCTACTGTAAAAAAAGTGGATAACAACGATTCCAACTCATCATACATGACGGAACCACCACCTCGGGAAATCAGTCTGGCGAGTATTTCCTTCTGAAATAGCTTTTTATTAAAATTATGAATAGCAAAGTCACCCTCGACACTCGTCAACAGCCGTTGAAAAGCTTCTTTGCCACGAAATAGGCGTTTTTTCTCAGCAAAGAAACCATCTGAATCATCCAGGATTGCATCCCACTGAAAATAACGAATAATCTCTGTGAATGTTTTGACTTCGCCTTGTGGAAAGGTTGCAGTATCACTGCACACCCGTTCAAACCAACGCTCCATATCCTGCAATGAAGGATTATCAGTAATACTGGCATAACTGATAGAAGGCATACGCCCACGCGAGCGGTTGGATGCTATATATTTTAAACATTCCAACATTTCTTCTCTGATCAGAGAAATGCTAGAAAAATCATGACTTAAACAGGTGTCCAGCGTTGCAGGCTCTACGGCCTGTTGATTTCTGCGAAAAGTTTTACCGCCATTTCGTTCAATTGGAATTTTGTTTAACAATTCACAAATAAGTGGCATCTCATCCAGGAGGTAGTTTTCCCACTCATGTCGATTCCAGTAATGTATATAAGGTCTCTTACCTTGGATCAGAGCAGTAAAATCACACTCTTGGCTGAGACCCACATCAACTTTATAGTCACGGTCAGCAATCGCCATTACTGGCACCCGGGCATGCAAAGGGAATTCGCGATAATAGAATTTAGCCGCCGAGTGAAAAGCTGAACTGCCACCAACATCAACTACTTTTACCACACAATCCTGCCTCAGCGACTGCGTAATCCTGGATAACATACTGGTAAAAACAGACAACTCTGGGCTATTTGGCTCCCCTTCTACCAGAACACAGAAAGCATTATTCATTTCTGTTAGTCCAGATTACCCAAATCGATTATTTCATCATTAGAAAACAAATCTCTCACAAAAGGCGAATGCGTTGTAATGATATATTGATTGTCTAAATTCTGTTCGCTTCTCAGCACACTCACTAGCTTGCGCTGCCATGCCGGATGTAAATGCAATTCAAGTTCATCAATTAACACAATGGAATTTATGGCACGCTCTGCGACTAAGGCCACTAGAATTCTGAGTATTTGATGTTCTCCGGAACTCATTTGTGAAAGATCGTATTTAACACCTGATCGCTGTAAGATTAGCGTGCTCAGGTCAGGCCCAGACTCAAGACCAATCAATTCAGCAGGCTGACAAACCTCATTAAAAAGACGTTTGATCTTCGACCAATAAGATTCGCCGTATTTCTCCTCATTCCAGGTAGTGTGCCTACTGTAATACTCATACAACCACGACAAAACATCATCTGATTCAGTATTATCAGTTGATGCATTAGCACTCCAACTTTTGGCGAGCTTAAAAGATCGCCTCTGATCAATATAACAAACGCCGCCAACTTGTTCTGTTTCACGGTGTTGAATTGCATTTCTTGCAATAGCCTGAGCAACGCGCCCTCTGGCCCCTAACACTCTGGCATTATCGTGTGCTGAACTTAAATCAAAAGGCTTCTTACTATTCGAATGCGACGGATAACGCCAACAAGAACGAGCCGGATGCGTGTTCGCTGGAAAAACATCACCTTGAAATGAATAGCTCAAAGCCTGATAAACATCAATTATCTGTTCCACCTCTTTATCAGAGAACGCATAGGAAAACTCTATTTTAGACTCCCTTGCCTGTTCCCTTACTAATTGTTGCTCAGTAAACTCTAACCCATTTCTAAATTTAGGCTCAGCCGGGTTTTCACAAGTTTTAACCACAACATCAATAGCATCCAAAATCGACGTTTTACCCGCACCATTAGGGCCGACTATCAGCGTCATGTTTCTTGGCTCAGAAAACATATCGGTGAAATCCAATTTATCATCACCGATATGATCAATCGCCCGAAAATTTTCAATGCTAAGCTGGTGCAATCTCATAGCTACTTATTAATCCTGAGACTCACTCTTATCGTTGTCATCCGATCCAGTTTCATCAGCACCCTGCTCTGCCGCAGGATCAGCTGAGGCGGCGGCGGCGGCACTCTCTACACCATCCGTACTAGCTACTGCCTCAGAATCCGGCGCATCATCACCCTCACCTTCTTCGTCTTCATCCTCACCGGTGTTCGGAATTGGCGCAATCTGCACCAGCTTCTCGCCCGAGGTTAAACGAATCAGCGTCACGCCCTGCGTGTTACGCCCGACCACTGAAATCTGATCAACTTTAGTTCTAACCAGCGTACCACCGTCAGTAATCAGCATGACTTCATCATCATTAGCAACCTGTACCGCACCCACAGCCGAACCATTACGCTCGGAAATCTGGATCGCAATCACACCCTGTCCGCCACGACCCTGCTGTGAAAATTCTTCCTTATTGGTACGCTTACCGTAACCGTTTTCAGTCGCAGTGAGAATTTCGCCTTCTTCATTGAGAATAATCAACGCGTTAACGTGATGACCGCTGTCCATCTTGATACCGCGCACCCCGGCGGCGGTTCGACCCATCGGGCGCACGTCTTTCTCATTAAAGCGGATCGCCTTACCGGAAGACGAGAACAGCATGACTTCGCTGTCACCATCCGTCAGCCCAACATCAATCAGGAAATTATCATCACGTAAATCGAGCGCAATAATACCCGCCGTGCGTGGCCGGGAGAAATCGCGTAGTGGGGTCTTTTTCACCGTACCGTTGGAGGTCGCCATAAACACATACCAGCCTTCGGAATATTCCCGAATCGGCAGGATAGCGTTAATGCGCTCACCCTCTTCCAACGGCAGTAAATTCACCATCGGTCGCCCGCGTGAATTCCGGCTCGCCATCGGCAGTTGATAGACCTTAAGCCAATACATGCGACCCCGGCTGGAGAAACACAAAATAGTATCGTGCGTACTGGCAACGAAGAGTTTCTCAATGAAATCCTCTTCCTTCATCGAAGTCGCCGCTTTACCCCGCCCACCACGACGCTGCGCCCGGTAAGTATCCAGCTGCTGCGCCTTGGCATAACCGGCGTGGGACAGCGTGACGACAACTTCTTCATCAGCGATCAGGTCTTCCAGATTCAGATCTTCGCCAATCGGATCAATCTCCGTGCGGCGCTCGTCATTATACGCATCCCGCACCTCAGTCAGCTCATCACGAATCACCTGCATTAAGCGCTCAGGATCAGCCAGAATATCGAGCAAATCTTCAATCCGGCTTAATAATTCACGGTATTCATTCAGAATCTTGTCTTTTTCCAGCCCGGTGAGGCGGTGCAAACGCAATTCCAGAATCGCCTGTGCCTGGACTTCCGACAGCCAGTACAAACCGTCATCTTCACGAATGCCATACTCTGGCCCCAAACCATCGGGACGACAGGCATCCGCTCCGGCGCGAACCAGCATTTCACTCACAATACCCGGATTCCAGCCGCGACTGATTAAGCCAACCTTGGCCTCTGCTGGCGTTGGTGCATTTTTGATGAGCGTAATCACTTCATCGATATTCGATAGCGCAACCGCTAATCCTTCAAGGATATGGGCGCGCTCACGGGCTTTCCGCAAATTATAAATCGTGCGTCGCGTCACTACTTCGCGCCGATGACGCAGGAAAGCTTCCAATATTTCATGCAGCTTCAACAGGCGTGGCTGGCCGTCCAACAGAGCAACCATATTAATGCCGAATACGGTCTGGAGCTGAGTCTGTTTATACAGATTATTCAGCACCACCTCACCGGACTCACCACGCTTAATCTCAATCACCATGCGCATGCCGTCTTTATCCGACTCATCGCGCATCTCCGAGATGCCTTCAATCTTCTTGTCTTTAACCAGCTCGGCAATCTTTTCCATCAGCCGGGCTTTATTCACCTGATAAGGCAGTTCATGCACGATAATGGTTTCTTTACCCTTATCATTAGTCTGCACTTCAGCACGACCGCGCACATGGATTCGCCCCTTACCGGTGCTATAGGCCTCACGTATACCGCGTGCGCCATTGATAATACCCGCCGTCGGGAAGTCCGGCCCCGGAAGAATCTCCATCAACTCTTCCAGCTCAATATCCGGCTTATCAATCATCGCCAGACAGGCATCAACCACTTCACCCAGATTGTGCGGCGGAATATTGGTCGCCATGCCCACGGCGATACCGGAAGAACCGTTGACTAATAGATTAGGCAGCCGGGTGGGGAAAACTTTTGGCTCCGACTCGGAACCATCGTAGTTATCGGCAAAATCCACCGTTTCCTTGTCCAGATCCGCCATGAGTTCATGTGCGATCTTCGACATACGGATTTCGGTATAACGCATCGCCGCCGGAGAGTCACCATCGACCGAACCGAAGTTACCCTGGCCATCGACCAGCATATAGCGCAGCGAGAATGGCTGCGCCATCCGTACGATAGTGTCATACACCGCCGTATCGCCATGCGGGTGATATTTACCGATAACATCACCGACCGCGCGGGCTGATTTCTTGTAGGGCTTATTATAATCATTACCCATCTCACCCATGGCGTAGAGCACACGGCGGTGAACGGGTTTGAGGCCATCACGCACATCGGGGAGGGCGCGACCAACAATAACACTCATCGCGTAGTCCAGATAGGACTGGCGCATTTCATCTTCGAGGTTTACTGAGAGAACTTCCTTGGCAAAGTCAGCCATATTATGTCGTTTTTCCACGTGGAATGAAGCTGGTGATTATACCAGATAATTACCGTAGAAGTCGCAGACTTCTATACATGCGAGGTTAAGTTTTTCAAGTTCGTAAACAGGGGCTTATTCACGGTAAATATAGTTTTCACAACGGCGCGAAATAACTGCCTCAAAACAGACAGCCACCTGCTTCATTTGTGTCCGGCAAACACACTCCAACCGGCGTGAATACGCAGCCCGGTCGAGATAAAACACAGTGCGGCAAAACCATAGGCCAACACGGCAAACCAAGCCGGAAACAGGCACATCAACAGAAACACAATAATGGTCTCCGTGCCCTCGGTCAGGCCGCCTAAATAGTAAAAACTTTTGTCCGGGTAGGCCGTGCTTTCTATATTTCGCTTGGCCGCCACAATCGCAAACGCCAGGAAACTGCAACCGGTACCAATAAAGCTGTAAATCAACACCGCCGCTGGCAGCGCATTCTCAGTCGGATTGGCTAAAGCAAAACCCATGGGAACGGCAGAATAAAACAGGAAGTCCAACACAATATCCAGAAAGCCGCCCCGATCCGTCGGGATGCTTAAACGGGCCAGCGTACCATCCAGCCCATCAAATATGCGATTCAGCAGGATAACGATGAATGCCAACCAGTATAGTTGCATCCATAACAGCGGTAGCACCATGATGCCTATCACAAAACCCAGCATAGTGACATGATCAGCACGAATGCCCGCAGCCAGCATTGGCGTGGCTAAGCGCTGAAATAACTGTCGGGTATGACCCAACACTGTGCGATCAAGCATGAACAGCTCCCTCAATATGCAGCACACGCCCTGCGTCTGGCACATCTTCTTCATCGTGAGTAACCAGTAAGGCGGGAATATTTAAAGTCGCGATCTGCTCATACACAAAATTGCGGAAGCGACCGCGCAGCGCTTTATCCAGCCGGGAGAATGGCTCATCCAGCAAAATGGCCTGCGGTTCGGCCAATAACGCACGCAGCACACTGACGCGTGAACGCTGCCCGCCCGATAAACTGGCCGGATCACGCTCATAGAAACCATCTAGCCCGGAATCAGCCAGGGTTTTGTCAATATGCGCACGACGTTGTGCCTGTCCGCTGACACGCTGCTGCGGCAGTGCAAACGCCAGATTATCGCCGACACTCATGTGCGGAAACAGCAGGTCATCCTGGAACAGAATGCCTATGCGGCGTTGTGCGGTGGGTAGACTGTCGATGCGCTGGCCGTTGAGGTATGCCTCACCTTCCGCTCGGAATACATTGGGCAAAGCGCCGATTAACCAGTTTAGTACAGTGGATTTGCCCACGCCGGAGCGGCCCATTAGGGTGAATACTTCGCCGGGGGCAATTGATACGTCTAAGGGGCCGATTAATGTATCACTGCCTTGATGGATTGTTGTTTGTTTAATTTCTAGCATATTTTTTCAACCTATTATTACCTCTATTGGTAGGCATGGGTATCTACATAAATATCTGTGTCGTAGAAACTGGTAAAAAGGGGCTTTGCCAGACAGCCTTAAACCCCTCCCCGGCCCTCCCCTTATCAAGGGAGGGAGCTATGCTAATTCTCGCCGCGCTGGAATTTTAGACCCTCATCCTTAAGAAAGGATAGCTATGCTTACTGCCTACCTCGGTAACTAAAGAGTAGCTTCCTCCCTTGATAAGGGGAGGATTGAGGAGGGGTTCAACAGTAGTTGCTAAAACACCGTCCTATCAGTTTCTATGGCATAAATACTTATATGGACACTCATTTTGGCTCTCACCTCAACCCCTGCCGATTCCGCTGCCAAACCATAAACACCAAACTACTCAGCGCAAACACCAACATTGGCAATAAAGCCTGCAGCAAGGCCTGCACCGCTAACGTCCGCCGGTTACCACCAGCACTCAGCGCCACCGCCTCGGTTGTCACCGTTTCAAACCGTCCGCCACCCGCAAACAGCGTCGGCAAATATTGCGCCGCACTCACCGCAAACCCGACCGCGACCGCCGATAAGATAGGCCGCAATAACATCGGCCATTTAATTCGTAGACAGCTCATCCAGTGCGAGTAACCCAGCGCCTGCCCGGTCAGTAAATAACGATCATCAAACGCCCGATAAGCGCCGGACAGTACCAGAATCATATACGGCAGCACCCAGGTCAGATGACTCCAGATAACGCCCACTCCTGAGTTATCCAGGTTAACCAGCAATAATACCTGATATTGCGCAGCAGCCAGCGGCAGCGCCGGTAGAATCAACGGGAAATAAATCCATTTTTGCTGGCGCGGCCCCCATTCCAGCCACAATAGACTGAGCGGTAAGGCGATAAGCACACTGCCGCCCGCGAGCCAGAAGGTTGTCCACAGCGGGGTGTAATCGGCGCTGAGCCAGCTTTTCAGGCTGAGCGCATTGGGCCAGAGTGACGGGAAGAACCAGCTGCCTGCGAATGACCAAATGACCAGCATCATGAAGGCCAGCCAACCCGGCACCAGGGTTAGCCAGACCAAGGAAGGTAAGAAGCGTAAGCGGCGTTCTGGATGACGCGTGCCAGACGGATTACGCAGCTGGTATTGAAATAATTTCAAGCTTAGACGCCCGGCCAGCACACCGAGCAACAACAAGCCCATCAACAACAGAACCACCGCACTGGCCAATGCCTGTTGCGCCGCTTGTGGATCAGAAAACCATTGCCAGCCAAGCACGGCCAGCGTTGGCGGGGTCGAGGGGCCAAGAATTAAGGCCATATCAACCACCGATAAACTGTAGGCAAAGATCGCCAGTAGCGGCCAGCCCAGCTTCGGTAAAATCTGCGGCAATAGAATCTGCCACCAGATTTGATAATGTGAATAACCCATGCTCTGTGCCTGCGTCATCTGGCGTTTTAACTGCTGCTCGCCCAGGATGGACACCAATATCCACAGCAAAAACCACGTCTCTTTCAGCGCCAGCACCAGGGTTAAGCTAATGCCATAAGCGTCTTGAGTGGTGACCCATTGCGGCGGTGCTGTCCACTCCAGCGCGCCAGCCAGCAAACGTGCCAGCCAACCGGAAGGCACCAGCAAAAAAGCCAGCCCGATGGCAAAAGCAGCATGTGGAAAAGCCAGCAGTAACGGCAGCTGTAGTCGCAGACGATCCCAGGTTTTACCGGGATAACACAGCATCATAATGCCGCAGGCCAGCAACAAAGCCAGCAGCGTCGAAGTGATTGACGAGAACAACGTCACCGCCAGCGCAGCCGGCACTTGATTATTACCCGCCAGACTAGCCCACACCTCTATAGATAGTGCGGGAAGCAGAATATCGACCAGCCCCGGCAGCAAAGGCAGTAACACAAAACCAACACCGACCCATGCCAGTAAGGCATGGATCGGTGGGAAAGGCAGCTTATTGCGTGGGTTATTATTACGCTGCTTAGTGCGCTTAACACCAAAGCTCAAAATCGGAACTAGCTGCCGTAGCGCTTCAACCATTCCTGCTCCAGAGCTTCCACCCAGCTTGCATGCGGTTCTTGTAAGGTCGGCACCGCTGCAGTTAATCCACCCGGCGCGGTCTGGCTCATCAGCTTACGCTGTTCGTCATTCAGCTTATCCAGTGCCAATACGCTGGGATCGCCCCATACCTTGATGTCAGCCTTGCGTGCCTGAGCTTCAGGCGATAACAGGAAGTTAGCAAATACCTGCGCACCTTCTTTCGCGCTGGCGTTAAACGGAATCGCCACAAAATGAACATTGCCAATCGTGCCGTTCTTAAAACCAAAGCTATAAGTCGTCTCCGGCAATTCACCAGAGGCGACCAGATTAGCCCCGGTATTGGGGTTAAAGGTGATCGACAATAATAACTCACCATCCGCCAGTTTCTGGTTCATTTCCGCCGCGCTCGCCGGGAACGCTTTACCTTCACGCCACGCTACTTTATGCAACTCATCCAGATAATCCCACAGCGGCTTAGTCACAGCGGTCACATCCGCCTCAGCGACCGGCTGTTGCAGCACCTTAGCGTCGGCGGTGAGTTCAGCCAGCACCTGTTTCAGGAAAGTCGTGCCATGAAAAACCGGCGGCTTAGGGTACGATACCCGACCCGGATTTTCCTGCGCAAACTTAAGCAACGCCTGCGCGGACTCAGGCGCTTCCGGCAAGGTCGC
>JAVCKV010040923.1:0-23646 GCA_032274145.1 Herpochondria borealis | reverse complement strand
GAGTGAGTGCGGGGGCGCGGCAGCAGTGAGTAGTCGGATTAGTCCGTTTAGTCCAGTACCGGTACAGTACATGTACAATACACAGCTCTACCGGCACGGTACTGGGACGCTGCGCTCCGACTACTATGCAGTAACCTGATATCTAAAGCCCGAAAGACAGTTCCTCCTCCAAGACACAAAATGATCTCCTGGATGCCAGCCACTATGATGCCAGCACTATGCCAGCACTATGCCAGCACTGAGACGATTGGACCCTATCGACTCCAAGGCACACATGTACTGTCGAGGCAAGGGATGGGAAACTAGCATCATTAACTCTTCAACAAATGAAACACTTTTGAAAGGATTTCTGGTCTTGCTCGATAATACCGGTACACAAACTAAAGCCCTTCAAACAAGTATGCTCTAGAGAGTCTTATGGTGTATTAAGAAGTTGGATCATTATCTCCTCGATCCATATTGAGGCAAAAGCCTTCTATTTCTGGCATTGAATTGCCAAGGTCAAGCATGGCATCAAAGTCGAAAAAGCGAACAGGGGAAACACCGGTGAAAAACGGTGTGTCATGGATATAGTCAATCATATCGACACCCTTGGGAGGCCGAAGCGCATTGACGATGTCGTCTGGAATAAGTCCTCCACTTGGGTCGGAACAAAAAACTAGTGGGAAAGAGTTCTTGTCACAAGCCCTATCCATGTGTTGAGGGAGCGTCGTAACCTTGTCTAGAAATTTGGATGCGAGATTAGGTGCTGAGAATGCTGGGTGGTGTGTCTCACCTGCCAGATAGCGGCACCCCCAAACCAGAACAAACATGCGGTCCAGTTTGGCAGCGTCTTTGGATTGGCTTGCAAGATCCCATATTGACACCTTGCTGAAGAGGAACAGTGCACCCTTCAGATGGGGAGGGATACTTGGCAATATGGACTGCCGCGAAGCTTGCAATCTGGATGTAGTGCGTCACAATGAATTGCCGTAGCAGATTTGGATCTAGAGAGGCCCCATTCCCATGATTCACGTGTTTTATATTCAAGTCGTTTTTCCACGTATCGGCCTTTCCTTGTTTCTTTTCCAGAACGAGTTGCTCCATGGCATCTAGCATCTTTTGAGTGGCTGTGGAGGTAGGTTCGCCACTAAAATGATCTGGCATGTCAACCTTCACCATCTGCTTGGAAGGTTTCTTCACGCACTCGGTCACCTTGTGCCGCTTCCAGTCCTTCTTCTGACACTCCTTGGAACAATATGCAACGCTTTTGCATCGTGAACACGTGCTGGTGGCAGTCATGCCGCACTCGATATTGGCGCAGAGATCACGGGGGTCCGCTAGAAGCTCATTCCGGTCCAACGTTGCATTTCCATGCTCGTCTCGAGAAATCTGGTCGAGAAGGCCCTCTGAGCACAAGACCTGACCTGTCGGTAGCTGGAGTACATTATCCTCCTCCTCCTTGATGGGGGGAGCGTCGGCTACCACACATTCCTGGCAACGCCGTTGTGATCTCTTTGCCCATTGATTCTTGCTGTATTCGTTCTTCGCCTTGGATATGCGACAACTAGACTTTCATCGTCCCCAGAATCGGTTCTATTACTATATTATACGACTCACTGGGCGGGTGGATTGGTGCAAGCTTGGAATAATGATCTGCTTCTGCAAGAGCAAATTGAAACCAATCAGGCGCGGCATCATACGGTAGTGCTACGGATGAGATGTACTGCACTGTATACTATTGATGCAGGCGCATCTCTCCTGGACTTTTTATCATCTTGAAGGAAACTGTAGTGCTAGCTAGCCACGTACACATCGCATTTTGACCATGACAGCAGTAACCAATAGTTCGGAGATCATAACTGATACAGCAATGATTCACAAGGTAGATATTACAAGATCCTACTAATGAATGCCGTCTATATCAGGAACACGATGCAGTCTCGGAGGCATGACCCTTTTAATGGTGACCGCAAGAAACCCATGTGTAGAACTTGCGTTGCCAATCATCTTCATCGTCGCTAGCCAAGATCCCGAAGTGATTGTTGAACCAGCTGGAAAGGGTGCAAATTTCCGCGGTCGGCATGGAGATAGTGCACTAGTGTTTTTCTCAAAGCCTTGTTGGTGAAAGGACCATGCTGTGTGCCGCCCAATTTGAGATTATGGTTCTCGTTACAGTGTGTCTCCTTCTGGCGAAACGGAGATCACTCAATCACACACACCACCCCAATGACATCCGTGTGTGTTCCCTAGGACCATTCTGACCTGACACGAATGGGTGGTTCCCTCGCTGCTCTCTTTCTGGTGCGCCATCAATCTGGCTACTGTCTCCAGTGAAATCTGCGAATTTCAACTACGCTGCTCAACGATTGCACATGAGTCCCAGGAGGGCCATCATGCGTGGTGGCAGTCAAAACATGCAGTAAGGTAGCCGCAGCTGGTACGGTGCTAGACATGGTTCCATGTTACAACATTGGTGTCTACTTCTTTCGATGAGTGGTGATCAGGTTGATCGCGTCATATGAGTTGCCGCTTTTATCGATCGTTCAAACGGCAGTTGCCTACTCTACTCGGTCTAGTTTGCTTTCGAGAGGACTGTAGTAGCTGGTTGTATCATCCGGTACCTCATAAATCCTCTCGTCGGTGCGCTGCCGCTTGGTAGGGGGGGCTTTCTCCGTATTGTCTGCGTCTTGCGCCGTATCTATCTCGGGCTGTGGAACGACACCCATTTGTTGGTTGGCAATGGTAGTTATGCGAGCTTGGGCTTCATGCTCAGCCTGGTTGTAGGCCGAATAGCGTTGTCGAACGTAGTCATGAAGATGGGCCACTGGCAATACAAGTTCTTGAGGCAAAGGACGAGAAATTGGCATAGTTGCACTACTGTCAATCAAAAGATGTTGCGTCTGTAGAGTCGCTGCGATTGCTGCAAAATTCAGTGCAGCTAGTGCTGGAAGAGCTGGTGCCTGTTGTGGAGGAGCTGGCGGAACTTCCAGTGGAGGTGGAGCTAAGGGGTGCGGCGGTGCAATGATTAGCGCCAGATCATTGGCTGCTGCTTCCGCGGAGTCCTTTCGTTCAGCCAGAGCCAGCAAATTCTGTTTGACGGCTTCCATTGGCATGGTGGGAGCTTGCAGATAGCTGAAGACACCACCCTTGCTGGGATGCCAGTCTTCGCGTGGAACTCCTGATCGTTCCATCCACTGTTGATATGTATTTGTGTTGGAATCGAGACCACACGTTGCTGCTTCCGTCGCATCTACAAGGATATTGAAGCTTCTCTTCTTTTGGCCCTTTGGTGGATAATAGTTGCGTTCCACGAGGGCTGGAGACCAATGATGGAGGGCAACGTGATAGTCTGCGTGGATATCTCCCTTGTGTTTCTGGTCGACATGGAGATAGTGCACCAACGCTTTTCTCAAAGCCTTGGTGGTTGGCTCATCTCTGATGCGAACCTTGCTGCCCAACTTGAGATTAAGCTTCGCATAGAGGCGTCCCAACGTTTTACATCGTATACCCCAATCGCAGTCACAGCATTCTCTCTTGAACGAGAGTTTGGGTGGTGTGGTGTCGTTGTTGTTTTGATTGATTGACATGCTGACTGGCGATGATTCTTTGACGTTCAGATGATCTCAAGTCAAAGAGATGGATCGAAAGCTTTTCTCCTCGCGGGCTGAAGGAAGGAAGCAGTTGTTTGCAATTTCACCTCTATTATGAAGGACGGAGTGGGGTGTTGCCTTCGACAATTAACAGTTCGGGTATCGCGTGTAGGCCCTCACATCTGAGATAGAGGTGCGAGGAAGTATAATTGTGCAGACACGAGTGCCGAATTATTTATTTAGCCAAGAAAATCCGGGTCAGTCAGTCAAAATGTGAGGATACTGTACATTGTGTACAGTACCATGCGGAATCCATCAATGGTTCCGTGTCTGCCCCTCGCCCGTCCTGACTCACTCATTATTTTTTGTGATGGGAAGACATCGCATTTTGACCATGACATCAATGGGTTCATGCCTTGGCCCAAAAGCCTAATAAAAGCACCAATTCACCCCTCGTAGCTCAAGTTTGAATAGTACATGATCAAGAGATGATCTCGTCAGACCGAAAAATGTATCTTTTGACGGCAAGATTGGTTTCCACTCGAATAAGACCGAGACCTGAAAGAACAGCCATACCATCATGGACCGCAACGAGAACAACATCGCTGCTGACCAATGCTCCGATAGTTGCCACGAGACATGTGTATCGACCAATCAGAACGTTGTCGATTGTTGGTGATGGAGACTCGTCTACTATCGGAAGTCGAGACCAACGCATTCAGCTATTAGCCCAAATGTCTCAGCACATTGAGCAGGGTAATGCACGAGCAGCCGAAGAGTTGCTTCGTCACGTGAATCTCTCACAAGTCGATGCTCCTATCCTACTATACAACCGCATTCTAATGACATACGCTGATTTGAATCAACTCTATGATTTAAAGCGAGTCTTTGCGTCGCTGCTCAAGGATCCTGCTCTACCAACACCCGATGAGCACTCGTACAATGTCTATCTTAAAGCGCTTCCCCTCAAACAGGCCGAGGCGCTGTTGCGCCAAATGATGAAACGACGAGTCGCGCAAACGACATCGTTCAATACAATCATTGCCAAGTATTGCAGAGAGGGGCGACCCAATGAAGCAGCTCAAGTCTTGCAACAAATGGTTCATAAATATGATGTGCAACCTGATTTGTTTAGTTTTTCTCCCATCCTTCGAGTACTGGCGCAACGGGGCAAACCCCAACAAGCAGAGGCACTGTTTGCGGCCATGCAAGATCGAAGCATTGAACCCGACAACATAGCCTGGTCCTCCTTGATTCATGCCTGGGCAACGTCCAAGCAACCCGAGGCACCGGATCGAGTCAAGCAGCTATTGACCAAAATTGAGTCCCCCGATGCCGCCATTTACAATACCGTTATATTGGCCTTTGCGAATGCGACAGATCGAGCTGCAGAAGCGCATGAACTCATGAGGACCATGACGCTGGAACCCAATGTGATCACCTATTCCACTCTGCTGTTGGCCTACAAGAATTCACCCAATATACCTGGTGCTGTGGAACGAGCCAAGGAGCTCTTGGAGACCATGAGGTTGCAAGGGTTAGAGCCCAATGTGATATTCTGGACGACTCTCATTGCAATCTATGGTCGTGACAATATGGTAGACAGTGCTGAGGAAGTGCTGCAGAACATGGCATCTCCTCCCAATGTTGTCACGTATACCGCTGTCTTGGATGCGTGGGCTCAATCCGAACGGGAGGATGCCTTTGGCCGTGCAATGGCACTCTTCGAGTCAATGAAACATGATACTACTGTGCAACCCAATGTGACTACTTACAACACGCTCCTCAAGGTTATTGAAAAGTGTCCGGGTGTCACTGATAAGGTGGCTGCCATCCAGGAGGTACGATCCATCATGGCGGAGGATACTCAAAAACCAAACATTCGAACCTACAATGCCATCTTTGCCGCGTGTGCTGCTGCTGCAAGGGACAGCAACAACAACAACCAGGCGTTGGAATGCGTCTTGGAAACGCTCCAGGAACTCCGATCCACCCTGCAACGCAAGGAGATTGACAATTACACCTATCCAGCCATCTTCAAGGCATTGGTCAACCTGCAAGCTCCCTTTCGTGTCATGCGGGTCGTCTTTGGTGTATGTGTACAAGATCAAGCCTTTTCGCGCATGGTTGTCAGTCACTTGAGGCGAAGCAGCAGCTGTAGTAAAGCGGAACTGCAGCAACTGATACCCATGGTCAAGGATGTACATGACTTTGACATGAATGAAGTGCCGACATCCTGGAGGCCACGACATGAACGAGGACGACGCAAGTAATTATTAGTCCAACGACAGACATGCTCTCTCTAGAGTTTTTCGTTTCAGACGGAAATCTGCGAAATAGAAGCTGCAGTAACAGCGCTTATAAAGGGTTAAAAACGATACAAGGTTGCAAGAGGAGCAGTTTTTATAATAGCAGTCTATTGTATTCTTATAAGATCATGTTTCAGCTCCTCCTTTCTCTGCCTGCTCTTCCTGATGGCTGCTTGGCTCCAATGGCGGCACGCCTGATGATGGTACTGGAACGTAGACAATGTTTTGCGTGTAAACCGTCTGCTGTTGTGCACCATAGGGACTCGCCACTCGTTGTTGTTGCTGTTGTTGATGAGCATCGTAGGGATTGAAGCCGCCTTGGTAAGGTGGTGGTGGAGAAAGCAGCTGCTGGTTACCACCTAACGTCACTATATTACATAGAGAGTTCAGAGGTTGGGTGGGTGTAATGATGTGAGAAAGAGATGCATACAAGTACACACGACGATACAGGTACAAACCCTAAAATTGAAATTTCTTGGCCATCATATCACTTTTTGAACTTACTGGGGGGTCTGCCGCCGCCGCCGCCGCCAAAGGAAGGTGCAAAAGCCGTTGCTTGTGGATTCATACGACCAGCCGAGGTGATGGAGGCATCATCTGCACCACCACCGTGTTCAAAGGAGGAGTGGTGGTGTTTACCACTCCAAGGTCCTGTTTCGAGTGCGTCGTCCCGTGGGGATGCTGATGATCGATTGTTGTCGTGCTGCTGCTGCATGACGACTCCTGGTAGGGAAGGAAACTCGGGTGGGGTTGAATCAAAGCTAGGGGTTCCCAATAGACCACCTTGTCCAGGCTGCATTTGTCGAAGCATTGGTTGTTGTTGTTGTTGTTGTCCACGTCGATCTCCTTGTTGCTGCTGTTGCTGCTGCTGCTGTTGTTGTTCATGAAATAGCTGCATCTGTTGCATCTGACGATGCTGATGCATTTCAAATTGTTGTTGTTGAAGGTGCATGAGTTGCTGATGCGGTTGCATTGATTCTGGGTTGGCTCCTCTCGCACCGTAGGGATACTCCCCAAACCCATATCCAGGCATGGCACCATACATTCGTTGTGCCGGCATTTCTGGAAAGGGAATTGGCATTTGCCGATTGTCGACTCGAACTGGTTGTCGTTGTTGCTGTTGTTGTTGCCGTCTGTGATGCTGTTGCTCTCGAGGATGATTTCGTCCTCGTTGTTGTTGGGAATATTGAGGTGACGAAGAAAAGGGTTGTCGGTTGGCTGTACCTCGACTATTGGTGGATGCTTCATGTTGTTGTTGTTGTGATCTCGAACTAGTTGGATATCCTCCTTGTTCTGGTGGTTGATTCTCCACCATTTCACTCGCCACCAGTGACAAGTCAATCAACGAAAAGTTCCGTTCCCGATTCATCTTGGACGGTGGGGGTGGCGTCGAGGGGACCTCATCCGGAAAGACATTTAATTTGCCCCATTTCGTCACGGCCAACCGCACGTGCCGTCCCTGAAAGAGTTCCAGGGTGCAATTCCGCAATACCACGGCACCCTTGGAATCCGACACGGTTTCCAATTCATCAATTTGTTCATCCCGTGCCCGCAAGGACACGGTCCCCGTTTCATCTCCCACTTCGACTTCGGCCAAACGGACGCGGGAGCGATCGACTCGTAACTTGTCCACAACAATATTAACTTTACCAACAAGACTGTAATATTTTTGTGTATTAGTATTTTCACGGGGTTTTGTAGGCGAGAATTGAGTTTTGAGGTGATGTTATTGAATGAGCACATGCAAAAAGAAACGAACGCATTGTTTTGCTGTTGTTCACACACATCACTTACACACATAGATTAAAGCCACCTCGGGGTGGTTGGAGACGCTTTTGAGGCATGGATGTGATACTATCATCTGATGCGGATGGTATCGACGGATGAGATGATGGAGATCCTCCCGTGAGTTCAATATTGACTCGAGACAATTCTTGCTCCAGTTTCTTGTGATCAATGTTGTATGCAGATGTCAAATCGCTCACATGAATGTAGACTGCTCTTCGAAGAGGAGGTCTACTAATACTACTCTGTTGTTGTTGAGTACTGCTGCTCATGTTGTTGTGAATGTTCTCGGTAGGAGAAAGTGTATCCACACCAGGCATGCTGTATCAAATCCGCAACGGGAAAGTTCAGTCGAGTGTGTTCGTGCTTTTACTTGCTGGTGACAACAAGTCCTTCGGGGGTTCTCACTAAAATCTCAGACCTCCCAACTCTTTCAGCACGGTTTTGTTCCTTCAAAATTGATTCTTGGATTGATTCACGGTCGTATGTACTCTAACCCCTTCGTATATAACACAAGAGAACCACACACAAATAGACACACACAAGAGAATTGGGCCTAGAAAACTGGCGGCTCAGTTGATGATGATCAAAGGTGTGTGTGTATGTGCTATCCGTTGGTTGGCGCAAATAGAAGAAACATTGATGAGTTGGGCGCAAAATGTGGTGGGATTTTTTCCACTGGAGCTTCAAGATACCCCTAAGAAACCCGGATACGCGGGACTTCTGACGAAGAAATTCAAATTTTGTACCTCTGTCGGTTCAAAATGATGTCTGTGTTTGGCAACCCTTGACACTCCGAGTGTGTGACGTGTTTTTGATGTCTTTTTGGGTGATGGACGGAATTCTCACCTCCCTCCACCAGCCATCATGCAACCATGATCTCAACATGAACATGACAACAACTGCTGCTACTCCACAATGGCGGCGAAACAACGACAAGCAACAGCACGCCCATCACGAGGTTCCATCTTTCCACCGCCGCATCCTCCCGGTGCTCAAGTCCTTGTGAACGTTCCAGGAACCGATCTTTCTCTCTACGATCGCTCCCTGGTGGCCATTTCCTCGCTTGTCATTGTGGGTTCCTTTGCGTGGGTCCCCCTCTTTTACGTGTGGGCCTGGAGACGGTATAGAGCGATTCCAAAAAGCGAGACCCGAAAACGAGCCCTGTACGCATCCATCCTCAGCGCTTGTCTCGCGATACAAATTCTGGGACCGCATCGGTATCCACGGGTCGGTCAAGAGTGGTTGAACCATCGTCAATGGTCTCTTTGGAAATCTTGGTTTCGATACATTGCTTTTGAAGTCGTGGCAGATTCACCGAAGGCAGCTGCTGGGCTATTACAACAACAAAGCAATAACAATGCCATTGTCGCAGTCTCACCCCATGGACTGTTTCCATTTGCCTTGGCGTTTGCCGCGTTGCCCCAACAAGCGGCAGAGGTCTTTGGATACATTCGACCCGTTGTGGCGACCGCCACCAACTTTTTTCCGTTTGTCAACACACTTCTCAAGTGGTTGCGAGCTGTGTAAGTAGTATAGTGTACACGTACTGTGATGAAACTTGGTTGTGTGTGGTTGGTTGTGTTGTACGTTTCCTTTGTGAATGATGTGTCTCTTGTGAAGAATCACGATTGAATTCTTCATCACCGAATCTCTCACACAATGTCTGTGCCCCATTGTATGGTTTTGATCGTGACAACAACCTTCGCATCCATCATTATACGAATACACAAATACTATTTTTGTTGTTGTTGTCTCGCTCTTCTACAGTGACGCCAGTCGATCCTCTGTCAATGCGGCTCTTGCCTCTGGTGATGGTCGCATTGGTTTGGCTCCTGGCGGGATTGCCGAAATGTTTGAAGGATATCCCAAACCAGGTGCCTTGCCCGATGAAGAATATGTGATTGGTCGTCATCGGGGATTTCTCAAACTTGCCGTTCAACACAATCTTCCCGTCATTCCAGTCTATTGCTTTGGAGCCTCCAAAATGTTGCGACGATTGCAACTGCCCACCTTTTTTGAGAAATTGTCCAAGTTGCTCAAAACAAGTATCGTCATCATGTTTGGTGCACCGTGGGGACTTCCCATTCCCTTTCGACAAAAACTGAAATATGTGGTGGGAGAACCCATCTATCCAACAACAACAAGCATGGATATGGATCCAGTGGAAGACATGCATGCTCGATTTTGTGATAGCATGGCGAATCTCTTTGAACGACACAAGGAATCCTATGGATGGGGACACAAGACATTTCGAATTGTGTAGATATGTGATATATGCTATAGTATGCTATATGTGCAAAGCTGATGTGTGCGAGCGCAAATCTCTCCCAAACATTGCATGATAGTGACTGCCGCTAATAGTGTATTTTATGTGGGATCGCTCCCGAATGGCTCCCCCTTGGAGCACTGCAATGACACCACAGCGACGTGAGCTAACGTCATCATCATCATCATATACGTTTGCAGTTGTTGCTCTAGTGCGAGATAAAAAAGAGAAGTTGAAAAACTATTTATTATTTGATGGTTCAGATATATCATAGCATTCCAACGAGTGGTGTTGATGGTCATCTTTCGCAGAGATGCGACATGTTCAATGGTTATTGTGAGTAGTACACACACACCGAGGTATGACGGATGTTGTTGTTAGCAGTAGCTAGCTTGTTCATAGTAGCAGTCAAAGCACAAGTAGTGGGTGGTATGGGGGTGCTCGCAACAAAAGTAGTCGTGGTCAGTCGAGACTTGAAGGGATTCGTGGCTAGAGCTGTTTTGCTTTGGAAGTCGGTCAAAAATCGGGATCAGTGTGGTGGAGATGTAAGAGAAAGGCGCGGCAGCTTCTTTGTCCGAGAGTCAGTCGCCAGATGAAGGGACTTGCTGCACATCATGTGCATGAAGCATAATATCGCCAATATTCAATCATAGCTGATGGTAGCAGGGGTATAGTGAATGTGAAGGAACGTAAAAAGACGCCAACTCTTGCGTTTTCTGAGAGTTGCGTTGTTGAATGATTGTTGCAAGGAATAGCCAATTGTGTGTGTGTGTTTGTGTTTTTCAAATTGTTGCTGTATAGCTTGGTTTATAGCAGGGGTATTGTTTTTTGACATGTGTATGTGTGTGTGCTGTTTGAAAGAGAGACAATGATCAATATGTGTTTGTGTATAGCGGTCTCTCTCTCCGTAATCTCTGCTTGAGTAGTGATGGGGTTCTCTTTCTACTAACTACTACTTGAATGGATATCCGACCCGACGATCTGGCACCAACAATTTGCCAGTCGTACGCTTCTTGGCCACGAGCGCTCCTCCTCCATCCAACGCGACAAAGGCTTCATCGTAATATCCAGGCTCTTGGGAGAATCGATCGTCTCGCAATTCCTTGGAGCACAAGGCATTGTCATCTTTGGCATTGTAAATGGCAATGCGAAAGTCAATCGAAACACGCGTCACGTCAGTCGTATTTTCCATGGTAAAGTGAAGGCACCGTGCACCATCAAACAAAAAGCCAAGGCCAGGTGATTTGGTAGTCAATGCGTGCCAATCTATGTATAGTAGTAGTAGTAAACAGAGAAAGGGTAAGCAAAAAGGGTATAGAATAGTCTGTTTCTCCTCCAAGACAAACAAAGAGACTCAAATAATAATGTGTGTGTGTGTACATACCTTCCTTTCCCGGAAACGATTCAATAAAGAGCGCATTCGTTCCCGACACGGCCGTGAGAGGAATGTGAAAATTCAAGTTACCAATCGAATGTCCATAGGCAGTATCACAATGAGGTCCAATGGAGAATTCGCCCGGTCGCACCACACGAATGCACGGAAAGGCTTGATAGCGATACGTGATTCCTGCATTGCTGGTACTGGAACCATGAAGAAATTCTTGTTTCGTCATGGCCAACGAATGCAACAGTGGAATGCAAAAGGATGTCACAAACGTGTCGTACGATTCTTGAAATTTCAAGCGACCCTCCGTGGTGAGCAGTGGCGACAGTAGCTCGCGCTTGTCTTGAATGGAATGCTTGTGCAATTGCGACAAGTCGTCCACACCCAAGGTATCGGCAAGAATCTGATGCAAGGGATGCGAATGATGGGGATCAAACAGAAAACGCCGTTCGTCTCTCAAGGCAGTGTACGGAACTCCCACGGAACTGGAAATGGACGGATGCGCGTCGTTGGCCGTGCGACATTCTTCACGTTTCAATCGTGCCTTGCGCAAATGCGGTTCCATGACGGCTCTCAAGTCCTTGTCAAAGATGGGAGCATCAGGACCTTCTCCTACATGACGACGAACGTCGGCACCAAACCATTTGGTTGGTTTATGTATAGCTTGTGGTCGTTGTCGTAGTAGTGGCTCTTCCAAACGAGTGACGGATAGGGGGGATGTGGCAGAGCGCAGATTGTTGTTGTTATTTCCGAGAGCAAACAGGGATCGACTTCGAGCCATGCCTGACGTTGTCGCGACTGGTTCTTCTTCAGCTACTTCTTCTTGATCTTCTCTGTACAACTCCATTCGCTGTTCCAACACTTTTTTGGAGTGATTCGACCAAATCCGTCTGTACGAGTGTTGGGTCGGAAGATAGTGCTCCTCCTCCAACAATCGTTGCTGCGAGCTGCCATTATTCGTAGCATCATACGTGTTGTTGTAGTAGTGCGTCGACCAATCAGAACCATAGAATCGCTCCAGGGGAGTCATGCAATCATTCGGACACGGCAGCTCGAGAGCACCAAACGCGGTGGAAGAAAGAGGCCGTACTTCTGCGACAGTCAAATATTGGAGCGGTTTCAGCTTCACCGCGACCGCATTATCGTAGTGATAGAGGGGAAAGCAAGAGTCGGGGATGCAATCAAGGGTCCTTCGCAAGGCTGTATCATTGCCATCGTAGTCAATTTTGTCGAGCAAATCTTGTCTTGTTTCGTATTTACAGAGCACATGCAAGTCAATGCCTATTCGTGAGGAGGAGGAGAACGTGATTCGATCACACGATCCATCGGGGCTCCGTTCTTGATAACGTATTATTCTCTCGTGCTGTGCAAGGTGTTCATCATTGCTCTGTTGAGGAGTAGCTTCTTGCAAAGCTTCTTCATCATTAAGCAAAGCCTGTGAGAGTTGCCGCCGGCCAAATCTTGCGAAGGAAGCAGAGTCATCGTCAAAAATTCCAATCGCAATGCCATCATTCTCATTGAACAGTATTGACTTGGATCGCACAGCCCCCAGCAGAGTAGACTTGATGGGGATATACTCCATCTCGAGGTCGATTAGGATTCGTTGCACAACCTGGAGAGAATCATACAAGGTATCTACTTCCTTACGAGAAAGAAAGAGTGGCGCAGGGCCAATCGGGGGAATCTGCTCCGTCGCTGCTTGTTGCGGGGGGAAGCTGCCCCCGATGACATTACTCATCTTGCTTCGTTGCTGCATGGACAACATGCTGCTGTTGCCTTCTTTATTGATTGAGATCTTCTGCTGCTGCTGCTGTCGCGATTGAAAATATATAGATCTTTGCCTCGTGGCAGTGTAGGTGACGCGGCCAACTAAGAATTGTTTTGAGCCCAAGTGAGTGATGCTTTTTGACGTTCACCTCTCCCGCCCCCTTGTGATAGTGCTTGCTTCACCACCATCGGCACCACACAAGTGATGGGTTTCTTCGCCCTCTTGACACCTTTGAGGTCAGAAATGCGAACCGCTCTCGACCAATAAAATGTGAGAATGGTCTTGCGTCATCCAGAGCGATGCGAAACTGCATTATACAGATATACATATCCGTATACTTTAAGTGTGGATTCTGACACCACCACGTCGGTTGACACAATTTGTGTCGGAAGTAATATAGTACTACAGTAGTGTAGCATTTCAAGAATTCGCACCGTACTCTGTGTACAGTTAATTTGAATAAAGGTCATTGTGTGACTGCCGGTAGCATAGCAAGCTACTGCCGGTACGAAGCTATCTAATCTGTCGCCTGCTGGGTACTGTAGCCAGCTGCCTACTTCTTGGCGCCATCAATGACGAGTGAGTCAGTCAGTCCGTCTGATTGATTCTGACATAAGTACATGGAAGCATCATGGCGCGGCGGCAGGATGATGATCCTCTTAGTCTAGTCGTGGTACGAGCTGGTCAGGATCACGTTTCTATAGACCAATATTGCTTGGAGTACATGCGAACCTTGGAAACCAGGCTTATCAGTTGACAACTATCAATCACGAACCGAATTCACATCAGAATGCTGCTTGTCCAGCTGCAACCAGACTTCTGCAACGTGGTGCTACAGAATGCTTCTTGTTGTAGCAGCTGCTAGTAGTAACAACCGTGATGGCGCGGTAGTTGCGAGATGTGCATCGCTGTACCCAGGTAGCTGTTCCCTAGAGAGGCTGGATCAGGTGTGCACCGACCAATAAAGAGGCGTGAACCCGCGGATTGAGGCGTATGGTATCTCTAGAATCTATCAATTGCAATTCCCGGACTAATACATCAGAATGTTCTATTCCTCAACATCTGGTAGTTCACTTGTCTATCAGGTGTCTGCAATGTGCAGGTATAGTGCGCGCTCTGCCTACCTAGAGTAGCCTGGTGCACGGAATGGTTTGAATGACTCAATCATGCTGTTGCTATGATTTGCGAGTCAGGTGTGTTGTCCTGCTTCTTGGCAACAACACACGTAGCTACGTTAGGCCGGCGATTCCATCGCCGTCCATCTGCTCCAGACTAGGCCGGAATCATGTTGGAGCGATTCAAAGAGGATGATAACCCACACAACCCCACACTCTACGCGGCTGCTGTGCTGCGGCAGCATTCTTAGGAGCCTAGTTTTTCATAGCATATTGTGATGCGCATCACTCCTCGAGATTGATTCAGATGCGATTTCAGCAGTAGCTATGATAGCACAGCAACAATAATGTCGCCAAACAGTGAGACCCGCGGTCATGCATGAATTCGAAAATGCTCTCTCCGCAGCTACGTCAACATCGTGCTCATGGCTACTAAGTGATAGGCACCTACCTGGCTGGGGAATGAGTGAGTGAGTCAATTGTGGTGAGGGCAGACCGAGATTGGAGTGCAGAAATACGTTCGCGTAATCCAGGCGAGAACTTTAAAAAGTCGGATTTGCAAAGAATCCAACCAACGGACCTAACGGCAGCGTTGGAGACGCCACTCGAATGTGATAAACTAAGGCGCGAGATGGAACCAGAAGCAAATCTACATAGAGAATTGTGGCGTGAATGGGAGTTCCCGTGTGGACAAATATTTCGTGGAGTTGATCGTACATGACTCAATGTTTGTTTAGTTGGGTGAAGAGATAGATATGTAAAACAAATCTCACAATCTTCGCTTCCCGTTTTCTATGAGATTGCTCCGGGAGTGTTTTGGCAGCCATAATTGTAGAGATTGCTGAACAACATGCAGACGAGGCAAAGCATGAAAATAATGGTGCCTGGTCCAGGAAAAGGTGAGGACCAGCATGAGGAAGAGACTCACTTGAGTGGTGATTGGACGATCGAGCTCACTAGAATCTCTACTGAGAGAGATCAAAAGCGGTTCCGCCAAAGTCATGTGTTTGTCATTCCAATGCGTATCTTGGCTTGTGGAGAGAGAAAATGCGGGTACTTTGCCCGACTTTTTGAGAGCGGAACCTTTTCCGAATCTCAAACAAAGACGAGTCATCTCCAGGTAGACCAACTGATAATCACTGCGTTTCCTCAGATGCTTGATTATATGTCAGACGAATCGACGCCCCTGACTATCACCACAGAAACAGCAACGGCGCTCTACTATCTTGCTGACTACTTTGAGAATGATACGCTTGGAAGCCATGTGGAAGAATTTCTCAAGAGTGATGTAGCTTTGGTCAACTCGGCCACATACTACAAGCACTCAAAAGCTCTTCAGACAGAGGCAATCATAGAGATAATTGCTGCAAAATGTGGAACCGAAATAGGTCAGATAAGGCCAGCTGATGAGATTGTACAAATCACAGACTTGAACTTTTGGCAAGAAGTCATGAAACGCAAGCAGTCCGATGAAGGTAACGTATACGAGCATGACTACAACAGTCGTAATTTAAGCCTTCTTTTGTCGGAGGTTTTTAAGAAGAGAGAAGCAGAAATTTCTCGAGAGATGTTTCATGACTTGATGAAGAAGGATTACATCCCACTGATCGATGGCGACGCCGCTCTTGACATACTGTTGGTCAGTCAAAAATTTGCGAGCTCCCAAGATGAGACGTCTTGCCTTCAAAACCGCTGCCTGCGTGCCTTGACAAAGCTGAGGTGCCGCGATTTTCGAGACTGTGAAGCTCGCCTCGAGTAGCTTTCTCATTCTCTGCTCGCAAGACTTGTTATGCGAAGAAGGGAGAACCACAACCATGAATACGACTAAGCCCAACGTATTTCGGAGCCCTTCTCTACTATAGTATTTTGGCAAAGGGCTTTGTAGATAGTCCTTCAAGTATAGGTAATGGCGCGATCCTCGAGTCTTTTCCGCCTCCACTCGCATCATGATTGACTTGATGAAGTATCTGTTACGACAACACGTCTGCGCCTTGATCATTTTTTCTTTCCAAAGAAATCCATTGCATGAAGAGCGCAATAGCTTCCATATCCTGGAAGATAGAAGAAGAGGATCGAATTTACTTTCATCTTGTGCTGATCATCCTTTGCTCCTCCCAACTTTTTAGTTTGTAAAGCATACAATTTGTAGCCGTAGAGGGCAAAAAGCGAATAGGCAAAGCATGGCATCGTCTCTGGAAATTGATAGATGCATGCAAGGGTCGACAGAGTAAAGCCAAAATAGCCTTCGTAGGCCACCAGAAAGAGTTCCCACAGCGATTGAAAAGCTGGACGATCAGCCTCGTTAGGCGAAATCGTCTTGTCGTTGGAGATGTTCTCCAAGGCCCACTTGGGACCCTTGGTGACAAAGAGGGGAAAGGATACACAAGTGTTCAAGGCGTCGACCGTAAACGGCACGTACATCAGCAAATCCTTTGTCCAGAGGGCTCCCATCTGCGAATGATTGTTGTGTGTCGTTGTTTTTGGTTGATCTTTTGCGCTTCTGTTGCGTGCGCGCGCGTGTCCAAAGAATGAGGTCGTCGATCGCCTGCTCGCATTTTCAGCGTTTTAGAGCTCTAGAAGAAGTAGTTAGTGGAAGGCTTGTTGAAGCGCGTGGTTAGATACGCGCTTCGTCGCGATACTATATTGCGATCATAGGCGATACGATGATGTACATATGTATGGAGTCAATCTACCGCGAACACTGCTACGACGGGAGTTGATTGATTCGCTATCGCCACGAACAACCTGGTGTGGAGGCGCAGGTCTTCCGTGTGCTAAAAGCAGTTTCTCGCGAGGCTCTCGGTCGGATCATGCCTGTACATACAAGCAGCACCAGTATTCTAGTAGCGAACACAGCTGCGCGTACTACGAGTATGTACGCATGCTTCGCCAACCGAAAGGAGCATTGACAGATCATTGCTGCAATCGAAGCAGTAGTAGCCGCAGCGTTGGCATGTTCTGTAACTTCGTGATAGAGTCGGTAATAAAGAGGAAGAACACAGTTTCATTATATCTGACGGCAAAAATAATTTAGTCTAATCGTCATTCTAGCTCTAGTGCCTGCCTCCCTCGTTCGTTCGTCATGTATGTTTCTCTAACACCCAACACGACGAACCACCAAATGCAATTCATGGCTCTTTTTGAAGAATCCAACCATCTCCTTGAACCAATCGGGATTCTTATGGTCTGGTTTCCATTCTTGCTGAAGAGTCTTGACGCTTACAATCATGTCACCACAACGCAGAGTCGAATCCTCGGGAGCTCGATCGACCACGCAATGATCCCCTTCCTTGGATAGCAGCACGCCCCAGCTCTTTCCAACAGAACGCCTCAAGACCAAGTTCAGAACCTCCGACAGGTTTTGAATTGTACCGTGCTGCGCAGTCGTCTGTACCTCTTGCACAGTACTTGTAGTTACAGTAGTAGCTGTCGCAGTAGTCGTCATGGCGGCTGCCTCTGGTGTACCATTCTCAACGACAACGTCATCGTCATTGTAGGACGCAATCGACGAAGCTCGAGAACGCGGGAGATGATCTTGCTCGACATCCGAAGCCACTGGACTCGTCACCACACGTTTGATGCGTTGTCCACGTCGCTTTTGTCCTACCAAATGAGCTCGACCGGCACGATGATGCAACAAGAGACGACGACCGGTAGCCGTCTTGCTAAAACTCTCCCACGATTCCTGCTTTCGCTCGCAACGGGATATTTCAATGGCATGACGTAAAATGCTCGAATCGTCCAGTCCACCAATTTTCTTGAGAGCGCGTTGATCAAACAGAGACTCGCTCACGAGCGAATCGACTTGACGGTAAAACGAGGCAGGCAGAGTCTGCTGTTCGGATAGAATCTCACTTTCAGTTTGTTTCCAGGCAAACATGGCGTGACTGACATCAAACAGGTAATCGGACAAGATTCGCAAGACGCGCTCTCTCTTGAGAGCGCAGGACTTGTAGCCCAAGAATAGACGAATGGCATCATTTGGAAGCGTCTGACACATTTTAGAAATCATGCGGTAAGCTGTGATTCTGAGAGATGATTCAAACACAATCGAGACATCGAGGATGGACGGAATCTCAGACTTGAGAAATGTAAAGCTTCCGTCACCCTTTCGATTATGAATATCGACAAAGAGCGAGATATCATTGTCACCGCACGTTTCTTCCGTCAGATCCAAGAGAACAGGCGGCTGATCCGCAGCAGCGAGGTCGGTATCCGAAACCTTGCGCGGTGGACGCTGTTCCTGAAACAGCTCTTCCATCTTCACGTCAGTAGTAGACAAGACAGGCTCCAAAACAGTGTACGCATCATTCGTAGCTCGGTCGACAATCAGATCAACAAGTTTCTCGGCACACGAAATCGGAACCTGCAGGTCCTCGGCTGATTCGTCCACGACTGTAGATTCGCCATTCTCCTCCAGAGCAGCAGCAGCAGTGCGCTTCTTCTTCTTTGATGGTGACTCGGATACATGAAGCAGCTTTCGCTTTTTCCCAACATTCTCTGATTCGAGAGCAGAAGTAGTAGCGCTCTCCTTCCGCACCAGCCAAGCATGAACATGCGAAGCGTAGATTGGCGCGTTATACAGAGGAGTCATCTGAGCGTCACATGACTGCTTCTGAAACCGCATCCGTTCTTCTTCCTTTAGCTCAAGCGTCTTGTCATCGATTGATTTGTCTAGGATGAGCATCTCTCTCATTGCAGCCCGAAGAACATCCTTATCGAGCGGGAAGAACCGATTGACATTGCCATTGGATGCGGCGGCATGACGGTGGTTGTTGCTGTTGTGCAACAAGGCTGAAGCAGGATACGCAAGCGGAGTCCACCCAGTTGAGCGCCATCTGAGGGATTCCTTTGTCTTCTTTGGTAGTTTGTTGTTATTATATCTGGTAGTAGGCGTAGAGGTAGCACTAGCCCGAGTTGCATCAGTCATTGTGTTGTTGTGAGCGACCATTTTTCTCGTCGTCACAAGTGCTCGTCTGGCTCGAAGTTGATGTTCTGTGTACTGCTTTCTCGTCGAAATTTGTTCTTTTTCGAGCACAGGGAAGGTTGCTGAGCTCGTTTGAGAAGTATAGAACCAACTTTTAGTCGCAGAGCAGCGAGTGGTGTTGCAGTTTGGTTGCAATGATGTCCAATGCGATTGGATTTCTGCTCTCTTGTGATTGATTGCTCGTGAGAATCTGTTGATGACTGTTGCGCTGATACACACAAGATCTCTTTTTCAGTAAAATCCTACACAATTCAATACCAGAGCATAATGACCGAAGAAAACAAGAGAATCGATCCTCGCGCATTGATCACGGGTCGGGTCGTGGATTCTACGACGTCACGAACCAGCTGTCCAGAAAGCAAAGAGCAACTATGACGCCATAATGACGTCAATGTGTCTCTGACACACACATCGCGGTTTCAACTCGTGACTAATGTGACTGAGTCAGGGAATAGTGCCAGTAACAAGTAGCCAGGTTATGAGCTACCGTCTACTGTCCAAATGTCGCCAAGGGCAACTATGACGCCATAGTGACGTCATTATGACACATCGCGGTTTCAACTCGTGACTTGTGTGACTGAGTCAGGAATAGTGCCAGTAACAAGTAGCGAGGTTATGAGCTACTGTTGACTGTATACTAATCTACAGTTGCCAGTTCCTGAAAGTTGGCTTCTTAGGCAGCTTAGGCCCATCTACTGAATGTTTTGCTGATTGAAATTTGCTTACCAAACATGGGTAGATCAGTCAACAAAAGAAAAAGTTTGTGAAAAGCAAAATTGGTCTCTCCAACGAGGGATTATCTTTGCGTTGATGCTCCTGGAGGCAGATGCGGCACAGCCAGTGCCACACAACTCGAGAAGATGGTTTCTTAGCTGACAATGCTCACATATTTATTGTGGAACGGCACTTTGGAAATATATTTCAGGGAAAATTAATGCACAGTGCCATGCTGGCAGGCTACATTTACCAACAACAATCTTGGTGGTGCGTGTTGCCCACTGCAGCCACCTCAATTTATACTGCACGTGCATCATTTTTCTTACTTTTAATCATTATGTTTCATTTTCACATGAAAACTTGAGCCGCCCTATGTGTGTATTGAGTGGTAGGCATCAGGAGTATGAATCACCAGACCGACAACACACCCATTGTGCATTGATTCTTCCACTCATTCACCCAGCACTTTGGTACACATCACGTCACTGTATCTTCTTGTTGGATACAGGAGCTGCACCAGAGACAAGAGTGTGAGTAACAGGTTGTACTGGGGCATTGTCATTGGACAAGTCAGCTTCAGTGTTGTCGTCCGAGTCACTCGAGACAGAGATCTGAGGAAGAGGTGCACAATGCACTAGAGCAGATGGAACCTCCATATGTGCTTGATTCATATTGCTGTCTCTGTTGCATGTTCTTCTCCAAGCCACGATCAACCAAATACTGGTGATTCGTGGTCATGTTGGCTGCACGCCGCTTAATGATATCGTGAAGGTTGATTCCTGTCCTGCTGCAGATGATGTCTGAATGGGTGATGACCGATGAGCTGATGTGTGCTTCTTGCGAAATAGGTATTAGGGGTGGGTCACACACGCGTTCCTTGAAGAGTTGGGTCCATCAGCTACATGGCAACAAGGGCAGACCTGGGGTTACACATTACTTTTGAGTGCGTAATAGCTAATAGAGGGGATGGCGCAACACCAACAAGAAGCATCCAACAACAACACTGATGTTTCATTTGTTCTCGTTTTTTTCAAGAAGGGACATTCAAATGTGGACCATCAGAGAGGCAACAGCAAGAACAAGAATGCCATGGACTATTGTGATGACGCCTCCTCCATCACTTCATCAATAGAGAGAGAAGTGGCAGTGACGACAGTGACGGCTCAAACAAACTTCTGTATTGTGTGTCAGACACTTTCGGCGATTTTTACTAGTGTGTGGAGCAGCAACTTGGTTTTAAGGCCAATCCTAGTCCTCCACAGAACAGAAACAAAAATGAAAATTTTCAATCCATTCCGTGAAATGCTAAAAACCGCTCCTAACTGTCATGGAACAAGAACAGGAAAGAGAAATAGTTTTAGTCACGGGCCACATGTACCAACAAAACCGGACATTATCCACACAACTCAAGGTTTACAAGCTCTACTTGTATAATTATACTTCCAGCAAAACTGGAATACCATACACTGTACTGTATCACTATGATGATGTGGCTTGTTCATTCAGTGCACAGACAGACAGACCAAGTTGAAGTTCTGACACACGATACAGAAGTTTGTTTGAGCCGTCACTGTCGTCACTGCCACTTCTCTAACTATTGATGAAGTGATGGTGTTAGAGGAGTCTTCATCACAATGGGAAAGGAAGCAGAGATATCACCAGGGACGTCAAATGTAGAGCATTGGCTGGGCAGATTGAGCATGGTACTAAAAGCCAATGTGGTCAACACTCTGAGCGTCACGTCAAGATTCGATATAAATGCACTTCCCAGCTAGCAAGGCGCCAGCTAGCATCCCAAGTGGCTTCTTGTGGAGGGGTAGATCTTCCACAAAGCTTCAAATGCCTAGCCCTTTGTGCCTAGCCCTTCGAGAGTCACGGAAGTATCAAGACAAGGAACGCAAGTGTAGAAAGAACAATCGTGGTCTTGCTGTATACGACAATGTCAGTTCGCCATCACCTGTTACCAAAACTGATGTTGTTAAGAAGTTCAGCAACAGAAAGCCATGTCTCGTCAATCTCGGTGAATTCTCAAGCAGATTAACTGTGCAGCAGTGCAGCACGGAAGTGTTTGCGAGGTGCACAAAAGAGAAGAAGTTTGTGTGCGCAAAACTCCCACAAACCAGCACTGACAAAATTCCGGGCAAAGAGTGGGAAGAGTTCGGCTCTGTTCTTCATGATTGTCTTCGGTATAAGCACGACATTGGCAGAGGTGAATCCCAAGGAAGCTACTGTGATCGCTACATCTGCTTTGGATACCGGAAAGACCCCAGAGGTACTGCTGTTGGCAGATATTCCTACAAGTCAAAGGTTGCCTCACAAGAGGCAGCAGAATGTGACAGCAAAATTGCCAAGATGGTCTCAAGCCTAGAGGAGTTGTGCACAAAATACATCCCCCAAGGTGATCTAGAGATGTTCGCCAACAAGTTGGTCTGTGCACCAAACAAGGTCCCCAAGATCTGTGAGCTTGGGGGTGTGTGCCCACTGCAGCCACCTCATTTTATACTGCCCATGCATCCTTTTTCTGACTTTTAGTCATTCTGTCTCATTCTCACATGCTAACATGTGCTGTTAAAATATTATCTATGGTAACTATACTTGTGCTTCTTCTTCGCATGTCAAAATCTTTGCTACAAGCACCCAAAAGTCTTCAACTGCCGATTCACTGTCTCGTGTTGGCCACAAGCATTGTCCTTGGCTCTCTTGTCCGACAACGACACATAATTACCAGGTAATCTGATACAATTGGGCTCACCACGATATCCCTTGTCAGCTTCAGCCATCTCACTGGCATCTTCCAACATGTACTTCAAGGCATTACAAAAAAGCTTGATGTCATTCATTTTTCCTGGTCAAAAAGGGCCAGATATCCAAACAATGTCACCAGTCTGAATGCACACTGCAACTTCATACCTCAAACCAGGACCAGTTTCACCGCTTTGAAAAGCGAATGGGCTGCACAATCCTAAAATCGGTTCAATCAACAGTCACGAGACAAGTCTTATCATTGTCATTCCTAAAACGGTTCTCCCAAAGAATCTGATGCAAGGAAGGTGAGTCAAAGTGCAAGAAAAAACAACAACACGCACACATTACTCACCACATAGTTTGCATGATATGCTATACTCTTCACAACTTTCCAAGTCCATTTCCGAAATGTCTTCTTCGTGCACCCAGCAATTGTGACGAGCACAGCTTGAGTGGCGTAAGTCTTGAGAAAGATCAAGCCCCACAAAAGATGGATAGGTTGCACCTTCAAATTCCATGCACATGTCCTCCACAGATCTGCGCAAACAACAGTTCCAACGCCGAACATGCTACAAAAGGCACTGCCGGCGTCTGCTGCTGCGGGCCGTGACCGCGACTGCGCAACCCTGGTGACAAAGTCATAAAAAACGATGGCAACGCATTCATTTCAACATTTTTGTGATGACGATTAGAACAACAACACACATAACAATCAGCCAATCAGGCACATCCTTCCCACCGCTAGCAGCTAGCTGAACCACAATGATGTGATGTTGGAAAGTTGAAGTTAGAAAGTTAGAAAAGTGACGTAGAGCATCCGGATTTGGTAAGAAGAGAAGAACAGATGCGAAATACAAAATGTCAATTCGAATAAAATATTTAGGATAGTTCTCATGCAATTCGCATGAAAGGACAAATACTTTTTACTTAGAGAATCGATTAGTCGGCCGACCGGGGTCGACCGGGGGCGACCGTGGTCCACCACCGTAACCCCA
>JAVCKV010040922.1:0-66680 GCA_032274145.1 Herpochondria borealis | reverse complement strand
TAAAATTTAATATAATACAATACAAATCCATTTAAGAATAAAAAATTTTATAAATTTATTCAAAAATGGAAATATTAATGTATAATATAATGTCGAAGACTCATAATTAAATCTTTTTAATAACAAGATTTATTACAACATTATATTAATATGAGAGTTCTTGAAATTTCTATCTCCAATAAAGAGAAAAACAATGGCAATAAGCTCAACTGATAACCGCACAAAAACCGTGCAAGTTTTTGTTGAAAAAAACGCTGTAGAAACAAGTTTTGAAAAATGGGCACAACCTGGGCATTTTTCACGAACGTTAGCAAAAGGTCCAAAAACGACAACTTGGATTTGGAACTTACATGCAGACGCTCATGACTTTGATAGTCAAACCACTTCATTAGAAGAAGTGTCAAGAAAAGTTTTTAGTGCGCATTTTGGACAACTGGCAATTATTTTCTTATGGATTAGTGGAATGCATTTTCATGGTGCTTACTTTTCAAACTATTCAGCTTGGTTAACAGATCCCATTAATATTAAACAAAGTTCACAAGTTGTTTGGCCAATTGTAGGGCAAGAAATTTTAAATGGTGACCTAGGAGGGAATTTCCAAGGAGTACAAACAACATCTGGTTGGTTCCAAATGTGGAGAGCTGAAGGCATTACAAGTGAAGTAGAATTATACTGGATTGCGATTGGTGGATTAGCTATGTCTGCTATTATGTTATTTGCTGGTTGGTTCCATTATCATAAAGCTGCTCCTAAATTAGAATGGTTCCAAAATGCTGAATCAATGATGAATCATCATTTAGCAGGACTGTTAGGATTAGGTTGTTTATCTTGGTCTGGTCATCAAATTCATATCGCTTTACCAATTAATAAGTTATTAGATGCTGGTGTTGCTCCACAAGAAATTCCATTACCACATGAATTTTTAATTAATCGTGAATTAATGAGCCAACTTTATCCTAGTTTTAATAAAGGATTAGCTCCATTTTTTGGTGGTCACTGGAATGAATACTCTGATTTTTTAACTTTTAAAGGTGGTTTAAACCCTATAACTGGTGGTTTATGGTTAAGTGACATCGCACATCATCATTTAGCATTATCTATTTTATTTATTATAGCTGGTCATATGTACCGTACTAATTTTGGTATTGGACATAGTATGAAAGAAATTTTAGAAGCGCATAAAGGTCCGTTCACAGGAGAAGGTCATAAAGGTTTATATGAGATTTTAACTACTTCATGGCATGCTCAACTTGCAATTAATTTAGCAATGGTAGGATCATTAAGCATAATAGTAGCACATCATATGTATGCAATGCCACCTTACCCTTATATTGCAACTGATTATGCAACACAATTATCTTTATTTACACATCATATGTGGATTGGAGGATTTTGTGTTACTGGTGGTGCAGCACATGGTGCTATTTTTATGGTTCGAGATTATACACCAGCAAACAATTATAATAATTTATTAGATCGTGTGTTAAGACATCGTGATGCAATTATTTCACATTTAAATTGGGTATGTATTTTTTTAGGTACACACGCATTTGGATTTTATATTCATAATGATACTATGCGGGCTTTAGGACGCCCCCAAGATATGTTTTCAGATAAAGCAATTCAATTACAACCTATTTTTGCGCAATGGATTCAAAATATTCATTTATTAGCACCAGGAACAACTGCGCCAAATGCTTTAGCAACAACAAGTTATGCATTTGGAGGAGAAGTAATCGAAATAGGTGGTAAAATTGCTATGATGCCTATTAAATTAGGTACCGCAGATTTTATGGTTCACCATATTCATGCTTTTACAATACACGTAACAGTGCTAATTTTATTAAAAGGTGTACTTTATGCACGTAGTTCAAAGTTAATTCCTGATAAAGCAAATTTAGGTTTCCGATTCCCTTGTGATGGTCCAGGTCGAGGCGGTACTTGTCAAAGTTCTAGCTGGGATCACGTATTTTTAGGATTATTCTGGATGTATAACTCTATTTCTGTAGTTATTTTTCATTTTAGTTGGAAAATGCAATCTGATGTTTGGGGTACAATAGCTCCAGATGGTAGTATTTCACATATAACTGGTGGAAATTTTGCAAAAAGCTCAATTACTATTAATGGCTGGTTACGGGATTTTTTATGGTCACAAGCTTCACAGGTAATTCAATCATATGGTTCAGCATCATCAGCTTATGGGTTAATTTTCTTAGGAGCTCATTTTATTTGGGCATTTAGTTTAATGTTTTTATTTAGTGGTCGAGGGTATTGGCAAGAGTTAATTGAATCAATTGTTTGGGCGCATAATAAATTAAATTTTGCTCCAACTATTCAACCACGTGCTTTAAGTATTACACAAGGTCGTGCTGTCGGTTTAGCACATTATCTACTAGGTGGCATTGGTACTACATGGTCATTCTTCTTAGCCCGAGCACTTTCAATAAGTTAAATATAATATAATATAACTATAATATTTAGATTTCGAGTCAATTAACATTTATTTTTAATTATCATTTTTATAAAAAGGTATCGAATACTTATGGCAACTAAATTTCCAAAGTTTAGCCAAGCCCTAGCTCAAGATCCTGCAACAAGACGAATTTGGTATGGTATTGCGACTGCACATGATTTAGAAGCACATGATGGAATGACCGAAGAAAATTTATATCAAAAAATATTCGCATCACATTTTGGTCATTTAGCTATAATCTTTTTATGGACATCTGGTAATTTATTTCATGTTGCATGGCAAGGTAATTTTGAACAATGGGTAATGAACCCTTTAAAAATAAAACCAATTGCACATTCAATTTGGGATCCACATTTTGGTGAATCGGCTTTAAAAGCATTTAGTAAAGGTAATGCATATCCAGTCAATATTGCATTTTCCGGCATATATCAATGGTGGTACACAATTGGATTTAGAACAAATCAAGAATTATATTTAGGATCTTTAGGTTTATTATTACTATCTTGTATATTACTATTCGCAGGTTGGTTACATTTACAACCTAAATTCCGGCCTAGTTTATCATGGTTTAAAAATAATGAATCTCGTTTAAATCATCATTTATCAGGTTTATTAGGAATTAGCTCATTAGCTTGGACTGGTCACATTGTACATGTTGCTTTGCCCGCATCCCGTGGTATACACGTTGGATGGGATAATTTTTTAACAATGCCTCCTCATCCAGCCGGTTTAAAACCATTTTTCAGTGGTAATTGGATTGTATATGCAGAAAATCCAGATAGCACGAATCATATCTACGGTACAACTAATGGGGCTGGGACAGCAATTTTAACTTTTTTAGGTGGCTTTCATCCTCAATCACAATCTTTATGGTTAAGTGATATTGCACATCATCAATTAGCTATTGCAGTCGTATTTATTATTGCTGGTCATATGTATCGTACAAATTTTGGTATTGGTCATAATATGAAAGAAATTTTAGATGCCCATCGTCCACCAAGTGGGCAATTAGGAGTAGGTCATACAGGCTTATTTGAAACAATTACGAATTCTTTACATATGCAATTAGGTTTAGCACTAGCATGTTTAGGTGTCGCAACATCTTTAACCGCACAACATATGTATGCATTAACACCGTATGCATTTTTATCAAAAGATTTCACAACTGAAGCGGCTTTATATACTCATCATCAATATATAGCAGGATTTTTAATGGTAGGTGCTTTTGCACATGGTGCAATATTTTTTGTCCGTGATTATGACCCCGAGCTAAATAAAAATAATGTTCTTTCACGTATGTTAGAACATAAAGAAGCTATTATTTCTCATTTAAGTTGGGTTTCTTTATTTTTAGGTTTCCATACTTTAGGTTTATATATTCACAACGATACGGTAGTTGCATTTGGACAACCTGAAAAACAAATTTTATTTGAACCTTTATTTGCTGAGTATATTCAAGCAGCATCTGGAAAAGCTATTTATGAATTTAATGTTTTATTATCTTCATCAACTAGTCCTGCAACAACTGCGGGAAATCAAGTGTGGTTACCAGGTTGGTTAGAAGCAATCAATAATAATAAAAATGATTTATTTTTAAAAATTGGTCCTGGTGATTTTTTAGTTCATCATGCTATTTCATTAGGGTTACATACTACAACCTTAATTTTAGTAAAAGGTGCATTAGATGCACGTGGTTCAAAACTTATGCCTGATAAAAAAGATTTTGGTTATAGTTTTCCTTGTGATGGTCCAGGTCGTGGCGGTACATGTGATATTTCAGCATGGGATGCTTTTTATTTAGCAATGTTCTGGATGTTAAATACGATTGGATGGACAACATTTTATTGGCATTGGAAACATATGACAATTTGGGGTGGTAATCCAGGACAATTCGATGAATCTTCAAATTATATCATGGGTTGGTTAAGAGATTATTTATGGTTAAATTCATCGCCATTAATCAATGGTTATAATCCATTTGGTATGAATAATTTATCCGTCTGGTCTTGGATGTTTTTATTTGGTCATCTAATTTGGGCCACAGGTTTTATGTTTTTAATCTCATGGCGTGGATATTGGCAAGAATTAATTGAAACATTAGTTTGGGCACATGAACGAACACCATTAGCTAATTTAGTTCGTTGGCGTGATAAACCAGTAGCTTTATCAATTGTACAAGCACGACTTGTAGGTTTAGTCCATTTTGCGGTAGGGTACATTTTAACTTATGCAGCATTTTTAATTGCTTCTACTTCAGGTAAATTCGCTTAAAATTAAAATATATTGATTCTAATTTATTCAATATATTTTAATTAAGTTTTAAAAATATACGTGCTATTTGATAATAATTAATACTGTTAATACTATATATTGGAATATTATATTTTTTAGCCAATTTAGTTAAATTAATATTTTTTTTAATATGTGATTTTAAACCAATGATTATACTAGCTTTGCTAATTTCATTTGTTAAAAAAAAATTTAATTTTAATTTTAAAAGAATGTCTTTCAATAAATTATTAGATAAAGAATAAGAATAAATAATCAAAGTTTTAGAATTTATTTTAATTAACTTATTTTGTTTAGATTTGTTTAGAATTAACCAATTAAAATCCTCTGAAAATTCAGAAGATTTTAATTGGTTAATTCTATTATTAAATTGAACATATTTAGTTTTAATTTTAATTTTTTCCGTCGTTGAAAAAATTCTAATTTGTTTAATAAAATTATTTCCTCGTAAAAATAAGTCAATTGATGTTATTACATCTTCATGAATCGTCCAAGAATTTTGATGATTTATTTCAATAATAACTTCAAAAGCTGGATAAGCTTTTCTTTCTAAGATACTTTTTTGACTTTTTCGACGTTTTGCTTCATCATCACTTAATGTAACGTATTGTATACCACCAATTAAATCAGCTAAAGGAGGGTTCTTTATTAAATTTTCCAAACAATTACCATGTGTTGTTCCAACTAATTGAACACCTTTTTCAGAAATTGTTCTGGCCGCTAAAACTTCAAATTCAGTTCCAATTTCATCAATAATAATTACTTGAGGCATATGATTTTCTACAGCTTCAAGCATTATTTGATGTTGTAGTTCAGTTTTCGCAACTTGCATTCGACGAGATCTACCAATACCCGAATGGGGAACATCACTTTCTCCAGCTATTTCATTTGAGGTATCTATAACTATAACACGTTTTTCCATTTCATCTGATAACACTCGAGCAATTTCACGAATAATAGTTGTTTTTCCAACTCCAGGTTTTCCTAATATTAAAATAGATTGATTTAATTCAAGTAAATCACGAATAGCCGAAATTGTTCCAAAAATAGACCGACCAACCCGACATGTTAAACCATTTATAAGAAATTGTCGATTTCGAATACAACTTATTCTATGTAAGGTTCTTTCAATACCTGCTCTATTTTCTGTACTAAATTTATTAACATGTTTTATTGTATAGTCTAAATCTTGCCAAGAGATAATTTTTTGTGAGATATATTCAGTTCCACCGTAAAACCGTGCTTCAGGCCGACGTCCCAAATCTAAAACTATTTCAATTAATGTATCTTTGTGATTATGGGTATACAAATAATCTTGTAAAAAAAACGGAAGATTTTCAATAAGTTTTGCTAAATCATCATTTTTCATTTTTTATTAAATTTAAATTCATTTTTATTTTGAATTATTAATATTATCAAATTTTATTATAATTCAAAATAATTTATTTAAAATTCGGTATTTAATTTTTCAGAATAATTTAAGATATTTGAAAAAGTAATACTATCTAAAATAGCAATTTGTGATAACATTTTACGATTTAAACGAATTTCTAATTTATGTAATTTATGGATTAATTGACTATATGTCATATTTTCAATTCTTGAAGCTGCGTTAATTCGACTTATCCAAATTTTTCTAAAAGTACGTTTTTTCTGCTTTCTGTGAACATAAGAGTATTTAAGAGCTTTCATTACCTGTTGATTAGCTACTCGAAAGAGAGAAGAATGTGCTCCTCTATAACCACGTGCATATCTTAAAATTTTATTACGTCGTTTTCGAGCTACATTACCACGTTTAATTCTAACCATTTTTATTTTATTTTAAAATTTTTATAAATAAGGTAACATTAATTTAATTGCATGCATATCATTTAAGTTTACACAAATTACTTGAGATAATTTTCTTTTTTGACGATTTGATTTTTTCATTAATAAATGGCCTTTAAATGCGTGACGTCGTAAAAAAGTTTTATTACCTGTAATTTTATAACGTTTAGCAGCAGCTTTTCTTGTTTTTAATTTTGGCATAAAAACTAAATTATATATTTTAAATTAATAAATGTTTAAATATGGTATCTATTTATATTAAAAAATTATTACAAAAATTTAGTAAATCTATAACTTTTATTTTTTTTTTAATATGCTAAACTAATTCTAAAAATTATATAATTTTAATCAAACTTTTTTTTCATAGTTAAGTTACCTATATTACCATATTTAATTATATTCTTTTTGTCAACAATAATTATATTTAGAAAATAAATGTAATTTTTTCATAGTTCATATTTAGAAATTTTTAATTTTTTAGATTAGTATATTTTAATAAAAAAATATTATTAAAAATAATTTATAAATAGTCTGAAAATTTAATTAATTAGATTTTCAGACTACTTATAAATTATTTTTAAATTTAAATTAATTAAAAAATTATGTTTTAACAACTTCAATTAATTCATTTAAAGCAAAATTATTAGTATTCGTCCCACTATAATTTACATTCTCAAATCTAACAACAGCAGGATATCTAATACCACTCGTATCAACGGTTGCAACAGTTCCGATTTGTTGAAACCAATAAGATTCTTTTCTTAAAATACGAACAATTGAACCACGTTTTATCATTTAATTATAAATTATTATATAAACACTATATAACTTTATACTAATTATATGTTAATTTAAAATTAAAATGTAATTAAGGTTGGTTTCAATTTTAATTTTCTGTTATAATAGATTTGAAAACTAATTTATTTAGTACAATTCCTTTAAAAAAAGATTACAGACTAAGAATATTAATTATAAATTTTTAATTAAATAAATATTAAAAATAAAATTATATATAAAATTTTAGAAAATAATCATAAATAAACTTTTAATAAAAATTAATTCAAAAAATAAATGGATAAAGACAGTATACAAAAATTTTTCTTATTATCGTTGTTAAGTATGACGATAATTATAGCAATTGAAAACTATCCTTTTACTTCTGAGACTTTTACTCCACAATATATGTATAGTTGGCTAAATAGTAGAATAAAAAATACACCCCCACCACGTTCAACGACTCCCACAATGACGTATGGTAAATTTTTAGAATATTTAGAAATTGGATGGATTAAACAAGTTGATCTATATGATAATAATCGAAGTGCAATTGTTCAAGCAGCTAGTCCAGAATTAGGAGCTCGTACTCAATCAGTTCGTGTTGAAATTCCGATTGGAGCTTCTCAATTAATTCAAAAATTAAAAGAAAAAAATATTGACTTTGATTCTCATCCAGCACCTAAAAAAAATATTTTTTACACAATTCTCAATAATCTTCTAATACCTATACTTTTTATAATCGCGTTACTATTCTTTTTTGATAACTCTGATGAGTTTGATTTTCCAGATGACTCTGTTAATTCTTTAATGAATATAGGTAATTCAACAGCAAAATTTTATTTAAGAGTAGATACAGGTGTTACTTTTGATGACATTGCGGGTATTGATGAAGCCAAAGCAGAGTTTGAAGAAATTGTATCTTTTTTAAAAGAACCAGAAAGATACACACGAGTAGGAGCAAGAATACCAAAAGGTGCTTTATTAGTCGGACCTCCAGGAACTGGTAAAACTTTATTAGCAAGAGCAATTGCTACTGAAGCAAAAGTTCCTTTTTTCAGTGTTGCTGGATCTGAATTTGTAGAAATGTTTATTGGTATAGGTGCATCACGAATACGAGATTTATTTACTCAAGCAGCAGAAAATGCACCTTGTATTGTTTTTATTGATGAAATTGATGCTGTTGGACGGGAACGAGGATCAGGTGTTGGTGGTGGAAATGATGAAAGGGAACAAACGTTAAATCAGCTTTTAACAGAAATGGATGGTTTTAAAGAAAATCGAGGTGTTATTGTTGTTGGTGCAACAAATAGAGCTGATATTTTAGATGCTGCTTTATTAAGACCAGGACGTTTTGATCGGCAAATTAGTGTTGGTTTACCTGACCGGCTAGGAAGAATAAGTATTTTAAAAGTTCATGCAAGAAATAAACCATTAGATAAAGATGTTTCTTTACCAAAATTAGCAGGCAAAACACCTGGGTTTTCAGGAGCAGATTTAGCTAATTTATTAAATGAATCTGCTATTTTAGCAACTCGTTACAATAGAAATACAATTAACATGAGTTTAATTGAAGAAGCTGTTGATCGAATTATTGGTGGTATTGCTGGTACAAAATTAGAAGAAACAAAAAATAAACGCTTAATTGCTTATCATGAAATTGGACACGCTTTAGCAGGTACAGTTTTAGAATATCATGATCCTGTAGAAAAAATTACATTAGTTCCACGAGGCAGCGCAAAAGGATTAACATGGTTTATTTCTGATGAGGATCAAACATTAGTTACAAGACTTCAATTACTATCCCGTATTGTTATGATTATTTCAGGTCGAGTTACAGAAGAATTAGTATTTGGGAATACAGAAGTAACAACAGGTGCTAGTAACGATTTACAACAATTAACAAATATTGCTCGACAAATGGTAACACGATATGGTATGTCTTCAATTGGGCCAATTGCATTAGATGATGATGAAAATGGTAGTGGTTATACAGATGAGATGGCAAATCGAATTGATCATGAAATTTATAGAATTATTGATTATTGTGAAATAATATCTAATCAAATTATTTTAGATAATCGCGTAGCAATAGATTTAGCTGTAGAAAAATTATTAGGAATTGAAACATTAGATGGTGATGAATTTAGAGCAATTATTTCTAAATATACTAAAATTCCAGAAAAAGAAATTCTAAGATAGTCTATAAATTCAATTAAAATTTTATTTTATTTTCTGTAATTTTATAAATTCAGATTAATTTAACTATAAAATAACATAATCTATAAAAAATTAATAAACTACTGTAACATAAATTTTACTATAAATAAAATCAGAAAATTAATTTTCTGATTTTATTTATAGTAAAATTTATGTTACAGTAGTTTATTAGTTAAACTTGGGCAATTAACTCAGTGGTAGAGTGTCTGCCTTACAAGCAGAAGGTCACAGGTTCAAATCCTGTATTGCCCACAATTTAAGGGCCTATCGTCTAACGGATCAGGACAGGAACCTTCTAAGTTTCTAATGTAGGTTCGATTCCTACTGGGCCTATCAATATTAAAAAAAAAAATTCAACTTTAAGTATAGCTGGTGAAGGGATTTGAACCCCCAACCTACGGATTACAAATCCGTTGCTCTACCGTTGAGCTACACCAGCATATAGATTTTAACTACGTAGTCTTATACACCTTCTAATATACTACATTTGTAATAAATAGTCAATTAATTTGAGAACTAGTAGTTAGTTTTATTTGTCATTAAATTGACAAATAAAACTAACTACTAGTTCTCAAATTGGTTTCCACGACGATATTGTAAAAACGCAGCAACAAAAAGTCCAAAAGCTGATACGGTAATCATACCTAAAACGATTCCAGATAATAAAGGCTCAACCATGTTAATTTTAAATTCTGTTTAGATTATTATAATATATTTTGTTGTCTTATAATTATATTTCGAAATCTATAAATTATAAATTTATATTTATCTAAAACCGATGGCAGCTTGCCAAACAAAAGCTAGTAATAAAAAGAACACTGGAATAATTGGTAAAACATCGACAATAGGACTAAAAGCAATATAAGCTTCTGGTAAACGAGATAATAAAAAAGTTTCCATAAAAATAAATTTATTTATCTAATAAAGTTTGAATATAATAAAAATCTTAGATTTAATGATATTAATTCTACTATAAAAGTGAAGAATTTTTTGACTTATATTATCGTTTTATTTTTGAAGTTTTAAATAAACTTCTATTTATAAAAAAATTATGGATTATATTATTTTTGATTTTAAAAGAAAATTTAAAACTATTACATTATAAAAATAGATAACACTAGTTTATTCTGTTGAATATTTTATATTCGTACAGTAATATTTAATTTATCAACAATTCAAGTGGCTCTGTAGCTCAGTGGTTAGAGCAGGGGATTCATAAGCCCAAGGTCGTAAGTTCAACTCTCACCAGAGCCATTTGTTCCAAAATTACAATAAAATTTTTTATAAAATAAAATGAGAATTTATGGGTGGAGAAATGGCTGAGTGGTCAAAAGCAATAGATTGCTAATCTATCGTACATAATTTTGTACCCAGGGTTCAAATCCCTGTTTCTCCTAATATCAACAAAAAAATTGACATTTTTGAGACTTTTATTATATTGTTTTGTAAAGTGTTTTATTTTAACAATGGGATTGTAGTTCAATTGGTTAGAGCACCGCCCTGTCACGGCGGAAGTTGCGAGTTCGAGTCTCGTCAGTCCCGATTTTTTTTAATATTTTAAGACTTCAAAATATTATACGCTTTACTTTTAATAAAACTCATTAATTATTTGCTTTTCATCTATTTAACTGTTATAATTGTATCATCTTATATATATGGGTCGGTGCCCGAGTGGTTAAAGGGGGCGGATTGTAAATCCGCTGTTTTTATACTACGTTGGTTCGAATCCAACCCGGCCCAATTATTTATTATTAATTAACTTTTTTATTTAATTAATAATTTATGTGAAATTTAAAAATAAAACTTTTAATATTATCGAAAATCAACGATATATAAAAAACTATAGTATTCTACGTCATTATAGCTAATTTTAATTGTATATAAAAAAAAATTATACTGTATAATTTTAAATAACAAAATTATTTTATAATTATCAATTTCAAGAATGAAAAAAATTGAAATATATATTAAAAAATTTAACCCATAAACAAAACTAAAATGTCTTTTATTAAAAAAAATTATTTATACTTAAGTTTAAGAATAACTTTTTTTAAAATTATTCTTATTACTCACCTTGAATTTTTAATAATGCAAATCCTAACGATAAACCAAATAACGTCATGAAAAAACACGTAACTGCTGCTGTTAGAATTTCAGTACTAGCATATGGAAAGATATTCTTAATTAATTCCATGATATATTTTGAATGTTAAAAAGATAAAGTTTTAGAAACCATTTCGAGCCCATACTACTAGTGCTAATGAAAATGTAAACATTGTCATTAAACCAGCCCAACCTAGACTTATAATATCCATAGATTCTTTTGTATATTTTCTAATTTTTAAGTATCTTAAAAATCAAGTTCAATTTTTAAGATACTTCTTTGATTTTATATTAATTTCTAAAAATAATTTTGAGTTAAAATTTTATTTTAAATAAGTCCATTAGCCCAATCTACATCCACATTTTCAATAATTAAAGATGAATTATAAACTTGTAAAATAATTAATAAAAATACTAAAAATGCCGCCATTACTACTGCCATTATTGGCGTTGTTCCCCAACCAGGAGCTACTTTACCATATTCAGCATTTAAAGGGCGTAGAATTTCACCTAATCTTGTTCGTAATGCCATAAAAATATTTATTTTCTTAATAAATTAAATTTTCTATTAGATGCTATACAATATAAAAAAAAATTAATTTAAATAATAATATAACATGGAAACAGCAACTATTATTGTTATTTTTGTATCGAGTTTACTTCTAGGAATTACAGCATATTCTATATACACTGCTTTTGGACCTACTGCTAAAAATTTACGTGATCCATTTGAAGAGCACGAAGATTAAAAATAAAACCTTGTTAAAAGGTTTTATTTTTTGATAATACGTGGTGTCTCTCTGAAAAATACGGCAAAGAAAATTACCATTAAAGTACCAATAAGTAAAAATGTATAAACTAAAGCTTCCATTATTTAATCCTATTTAAATTTAAAAGACATAAAAAACAAATTTTAAACAGCCCCTTGTTTTTTAGTTGTTTTATCACCGAGTTTTTGGAATGCGCCAAATTCTACTTGTTCTGTAACTTCAGCACCAATTCCTGTAAATACATCACGGAAAATAGTCCGACCTCCATGCCATAAATGACCAAAGAAAAATAATAAAGCAAAGTTTGCATGACCAAAAGTATACCAACCACGTGGACTACTTCTAAATACTCCATCAGATTCTAAACTTGTACGATCAAATTCAAAAACTTCACCTAATTGTGCTTTACGAGCAAATTTTTTAACTGTTGGTGCATCTTTAAATGTTTGTCCATTTAATTTACCACCATAGAAATCAACAGTAACACCAACTTGTTCAATACTATATTTTGATTCTGCACGTCGGAAAGGTATATCAGCACGAATAATTCCATCTTTATCTACTAAAATAACTGGAAATGTTTCAAAGAATGCTGGCATACGACGAACAGTTAATTCACGTCCTTCTTTGTCACGAAAAATTGGATGCCCTAACCATGCTTCAGCGATACCATCACCTTTATCCATTGGACCTGCACGGAATAAACCACCTTTTGCAGGATTATTACCAATATAATCATAAAATGCTAATTTATCTGGTATACGTGACCATGCTTGACTTTCTGATAAACCTTCGGTTACAGAAGCTTCAACTTGCCGTTCAATCTCTTGTTGAAAATAACCACTATCCCATTGGTAACGTGTTGGACCAAATAATTCAATTGGCGTTGCCGCAGCTCCATACCACATTGTTCCAGATGTTACAAATGCAGCAAAAAATACTGCAGCAATACTACTTGATAATACGGTTTCAATATTTCCCATACGTAAAGCACGATATAAACGTTGTGGAGGACGCACTGTTAAGTGGAAAATACCTGCAAAAATACCAAAAATACCAGCCGCGATATGATGCGCTGCAATTCCTCCAGGATTGAATGGATTAAAACCGTCAGCACCCCATGCTGGTGCAACAGGTTGAATTTTACCAGTAATACCATATGCATCTGAAACCCATATACCAGGACCAAATAATCCTGTAACATGAAAAGCTCCAAAACCAAAACATAGTAAACCTGATAAAAACAAATGAATACCAAAAATTTTTGGTAAATCTAATGCAGGTTCACCTGTACGTGGATCACGAAACAATTCTAAATCCCAATAAACCCAATGCCAAATTGCTGCTAAAAAACACATACCTGACAAAATTATATGTGATAATGCTACACCTTCAAAACTCCAAATACCAGGATTTGATACACTTTCACCTGTAATACTCCATCCACCCCAAGAGTCAGTTATTCCTAAACGTGTCATAAAAGGCATAACAAACATACCTTGTCTCCACATTGGATTTAGAACTGGATCTGATGGATCAAATACTGCTAATTCATATAAAGCCATTGACCCTGCCCAACCTGCAACTAATGCAGTGTGCATTAAGTGAACAGCAATTAATCGACCTGGGTCGTTTAAAACAACTGTATGAACACGATACCATGGTAATGCCATAGTAAATTATTCCTTAATAATAAAAATGGGTTTTTGACTTTCTTACAACTAAACTAAATATAAGTTAATTTATATCGCATTGTAAGCAAAGATAAAAAAAATTAATTATATTTTATATATAAAATATAATTAATTTTTTAAATTTAAAATAATTCTAATACCTTTACTTTAACATTATTTTACTGTATCATGTATAATATTATTTTCAAATTTATTTAGATTTCTAATATATGGCAAAAAAAAGTATGGTTGAACGTGAAAAGAAAAGATTTAAACTTTATAATAAATATAAAAAAAAACGTGTATTATTATTGAAACAATATAAAAATGCTAGTAAATTTTCTTTAAAATTAGAAATACATGGTAAATTACAATTATTACCACGTAATAGTGCAAAAACTCGAATTCGTAATCGATGTTGGAAAACTGGTCGTCCAAGAGGTGTATTAAGAGATTTTGGCTTATCACGACATGTTGTACGCGAAATGGCTCATAGATGTTTATTACCAGGTGTCACTAAATCAAGTTGGTAAAAAAAAATTAAACTAAAAACCAATTTTATTATATAATTGCTTTTGAAGTTAAGTAAACATAAAGATAATTTTAATTTTTTTGTTATAACTTAACGCTTAACGTAAGTAAATCTTTAAAGTTAAGTAAATCTTTAGAATCAATAAAAAAAAATTAATTATTTATCTATTTTATGATCTTGGATTCTCAAGTATACACAATTTTGTGTATTAGTTTACTAGCAAGTATTTTAGCGGTTCGATTAGGTACAAATCTTTATTCTTAATAAATATAATAGAATTGTTTTAAATTAAATTTAAAAAAAAATTATGACAACAGAAACTTTAAAAAAATTTAATTCTCCAGTTTTTCCTTTCACAGCAATTGTTGGACAAGAAGAAATGAAACTGGCTTTACAATTAAATGTAATTGATCCAAAAATTGGTGGTGTTATGATTATGGGAGATCGTGGTACTGGAAAATCAACAACTATTCGTGCAATTGCAGACTTATTACCAGAAATTGAAATTGTTAAAGATGATCCTTTTAATTCTCATAAATCAGATTTAGATTTAATGGGAAATGAAGTTAAAACAAGTATTCAAAATGGTGAAATAATCAAAACAGAATTTATAAAAATTCCAATGGTAGATTTACCACTGGGTGCAACCGAAGATCGAGTTTGTGGAACTATTGATATAGAAAAAGCTTTAACCGAAGGAATTAAAGCTTTCGAACCAGGATTATTAGCTAAAGCAAATCGAGGATTACTTTACGTAGATGAAGTAAATTTATTAGATGACCACTTAGTTGATATTTTATTAGATTCAGCAGCATCCGGTTGGAATACGGTTGAACGAGAAGGTATATCAATTCGTCATCCTGCAAGGTTTGTTTTAGTTGGTTCTGGAAATCCAGAAGAAGGGGAGTTAAGACCACAATTATTGGATCGATTTGGTATGCATGCAGAAATTCGTACCGTTAAAGATCCAATTTTACGTGTTAAAGTTGTGGAAGAACGAACATCTTTTGATCAAACACCCATGATTTGGATAGAAAATTATGAAAATCAACAACAAGAATTACGTGACCGTATTGTTGCAGCACAAAAATTACTTCCTTCAGTTGAATTAGATTATAATTTACGTATTAAAATTTCCGAAGTTTGTAGTAAATTAGATGTTGATGGCTTACGAGGTGATATTGTAACAAATAGAGCTGCGAAAGCTTATGCAGCTTATAATGGAAAAACAAAAGTAACAATTCATGATATAGAAAAAATTATAACTTTATGTTTGCGTCATCGATTACGAAAAGATCCTTTAGAGTCAATTGATTCTGGTGACAAAGTAAGTAAAGTTTTTAAAGAAGTATTTGAAATTCAAGAAAAATAAATATGAACACCAACAAGTACTAAATAGCAAAGCTTATTATTTCATATGTAATATATTTAACTAGACTCCCTTATTAGTTAAAGTTAATAAGGGGTTCTTGAAAAATATCTAAAAAGATATTTAAAAAAGTATCCCGATATGTTTATCAAAGATTTACTTTAAATTAATAGTAAAATGAATTAATTATTTTATTAAGGGTACTGAGATTTCAATGTCTTTTGAGAAAGCTATAATTCTAGATTCAAAGACGCGAAATCGCTTAATTAGAAGCATTCTGAACTCAATTAAAGGTAAGTCAAAAAGGGGTAAGTTTTAATGGTAAAATATAAAATAATTAAGAAGAGTGATAAATTATCTCACTCTTCATTCAAATTTTATATTGCATAAAGTTTTATAAATAAATAATAACTTAAATGTAATTTAAGGGTTAGAAAAAAGTAACTAATTTACAACAAAAGGATATAAGAATATAGTTTACCTCAAATAAATATTGGTTTTAATCAATCTATATGAACATAAATATATATTATATATTAGACTTCCAAAATAATTTAGTAAGTCGAAGGTTATTCTAAACCTTTTAACCTTGGCTCTATAGGAAACGCATGTCTTTTAATTCTTATTCGACCCATCAAATGACGTCGAACTTAAACAGCTTGATAAATCGTTAGTTGGAAAGAAATCTTCCCGCTTATTAAATGATGCAGTACTATAATTTGGACCACTAACTCTTTTGGATCAATTGATCTAAAAGAATTGTCTTTAACATAAAATCGTTTTTTATGATAGAACAATTTTTAGATTTTGCAATCGATTTGTTATGATTTTCAGTTGTATTAATAATTTTATTATCTTTACGAAGAGAAATTTTTACCGGTTTGCTTCCGATTTTCATTATTAGTTTAGGTACTTCTCGAATTATTTCCACCTTAATCGCTCTAATTCATTTATTAACATTTTGATTTGGCATAATCACGATTTTTTAAAGCCGCTCATTTCTACCAATAATTTTAAGTGATTTTACTTCATTAAGAGTAAGGGTAAATATTTATTATGCCATTATCAACAAAGATTTTCTTATTGTTATGTTTAACATTCAGAAAAAAATTTCTAATAAGTAAATTAGGTAAACCACTTAGTGTTGACAACTGGTTCATATTTCTAATGGTAGCAAAGCACTCATAGCCGAATATTTATTTATCATTTTTGTAATTTGAATACACTAGATTTTAATTTTTTATATTATATAAAAAAATAATAAATACTTTTTTAAAAAAAGTAATATGCCCGTATGGTTTTATAAACCAAAAAATAGAATTACATAATTGTTAGGAAAAGTTTACACGTCAAACCAACAAAAAATGATCCCTTAATAATTTTAGTATGTATTTATTTTAGCAAGTTTCAGAAAAAAAAACGATCACTTTTTTAAGGTTAAAAATTAAAACACTATATTTTTACTTTGTTTAATATAATGAAACAATTACTTTGTATGTTTAAAAATAAAAAAAAGATTTTTTAATGGTTTAAACATTTAATATTTCTTATAATCGTATGATTTTACTTTATCTAATTTTTAAAAGAAGAAGCTTACTGTTTTCTTTTACTTTTCGTTATTTATTATTTAGTGACTAATTTAGATTTATTTTTATAGTTTATTACAATTTATATTTTTTGTCAGGTCTTATTCAGAATTAGGAAAAAAAGAAATTTTGAACGATCAGCTGTATATCACAATTCAATGATAACTTGTAGATTTTATGAAAAGTGTAAAGAATAAATTAAACAGTTATCAAAGAAAACCATTTTTACAATTCTTCGATGATTTAATGGAATTACCTGATTGTTCTTAACAGTTATCTAAGCAAAAATTCAGTAAACTTTTATTTTTTCCAGTTGTTAATGCTACTCAAGAAATAAAGAACGAGCCTTGATATCTTCATATTGTTGTAGCAGAACTTTTAATGAAAAATTATTATTCTTTTCATTTTCCACCAAGTTTTTTTGTTTATACTCCCACTATTAATTTGCAAGTTAAATTATCGATTATTTTATCTTTTGGTCAACAACCATATTCTAAAAAAATTTATTTAATTCAAAGTTTTCTAAATCAATCCAAAAAACGAAGTAACTCTATTCAAGCTCAAATTGAACAAGAAATATTGGAACAATTTAAGGATTTATTAAAGTATAAAATAATTCAACCTAAATTTAAATTTTTAATTAATTTAAATGATAATAATTCTTTTGTAACTAAGGAGAATATTCAATTAAAAGATATGCAAATAGCAAACCTTAGTTATTTTTATGAAGGTATTTCTCCAATTTAATTCAAAATTAAAAAATAATAATCAGATAAAAACGCATTATAAACTTTCATTTTTACAGTTAATAAAAAATATAAATTACATGGTAATAAGGGTTTTAAAAATAAATCATAGCGAATAGGTGAAATAACACGAAACAATCAACATTTTTAGGTGTGACCAAGGATTCGTAGTATAGGCATTTTTTGCTTGATGGATCTGTTTTTATTACCTAAAATTTGGCAAAATATATTATCTAAGGTTAACTTTTTAAATAAAAAATTGAAACACAAATAATTAATATGAAAAATAAAAAATTAACAAAGAAAATAATCGTTTAAGTTTGCCAAATTACGAACCTTTAAGAGATGAACTTTCTAAGATTTTAGAAAATCAAAGAATTAGCAAGAAAAAATAAGATCAAATATTAGAGACTACCCAAAGAGGGTTTATTAGATTAGCTCTACGAAATGAAGATCTTTTAAAGTCAATGAACAAGTAATACGGGAGGTTTCCAATCAACTTCCTGGCAAACTTAATATCACTAGTCATAGCTTCCGTATTGGCTATATTACACAGTTATGGAAAGATTCCAAAGATATTGAATTTGTTAAACAAACCATCGGTCATAGAAACTTAGATACCACTTCTTCTTACGTTAACAAATTATCTGATCAAGAACGACATAAACGTATCGACCGATTATGAGATACCTCCCAGAAAGCCCTTAAATAGACTTAGATTTGATATTTAAGGCTATTCAGGTAAGATGGCTTATCATACTTGTTCCTTTAGCCGATTTCTACAGGTTTGAAGCTAAATTTCCTGTTTAACAGTAAATTTCATCACTTCTTTAACACCTTGGCCGGCAGCAACAGTACATCCCCAAAATGTACCATATTTTTTGCAACAATATCTAACAGAGCGACATCCAACAGTCACAGAACCAGTTATGAAAGTTAAGTGCTTAGTGGCCGGAATATTACCTAATACTAAACCAACTGCACTTGAAACACTTCCTATAACGTCGATAGTACCGCAGACGACATCATTACAAGCAAAATCCTCAAGAGCATGACTTGTCCCTATTACAACATCAGCTCCAGAGACACCTGTTTTAACAATTTTCTCAACTTTCTCTGCTCCTTCGACACCACCCCAGATAGTCGCATTTACACCACGAAGAATATCATAAGTAACAGTACCAATTTTTGATTTAAATTTCATACTAAGTTTAAATAAATATATAATTAAATGTTAATTTCACAAGACCTTCTTATAATACCTTTAAACTAAAAAATTTTATTGCTTTGTAATAAAATGTGTAGTAATATGTAACTAAGCAGTCACTTAAGTGACGTTCTGTAATACACCTGACAAAAGTTACATTCTCTCTTAAAACATTACAAAATATTTTTATAAATCAAAACAACTATGGACTTAACTTTATTACTAACATATCTTAATGGAATGGAATACAAATTCAATTTGCTGTCTTTCACGCCAATTATCTTTACGAGTTAATTAAAAGAGGCCTGTATTTCAACAAATACCACGGAATTCTTAATCGAATGGATCTCTACTATGACCGTAGAAACCAGTCCACTAATAAAATCCACAGTCAAGAATTTATCATTCTTCAAATTTCCAAAAAAAGGTTTGTATTGAAAAAAAAGAACAGATTTTTTTGCGAGTAACTTTTTAATTTGATTGTATTTCTTTCAACTGAATTTTTTTATAAAAACGAATAATATTATATTTAGTAAATTTAGAGAGAGATTTATTTTTCTTAGTATAGAGACATTATCCATTCGAATTTAAATCATAGTAAAAAAGTTAATAATATATAAATTTTTAAGAATGTTATATACAGAGTGGATTTTTTACTATGATCTAAATTAAAATATATTCATTTTTAAATTAATTGAATTATAAATCAATCATATTTTTATTAATAACGGCCACCTTCAGGACCATTTTGCACACTATATGATTTAATAGTGTAAGTAATTTGACGTGCTACACCTTCTTGACGATCTAAATAGAAGCCTGGTTCGTTAACTGGACGGTTAACGATAAAAGACATAACACAACTTTCAGTTCCGTAACTTGCATCAAATGCATTAATACGGATATAACCAGCTGCACATGATTTACGAGCTTCATTTAATTCAAACATTACTGAGGCAGGATCTTTAATGTCAAATAATGGTAAACCCCATAATTCCCAATAACTATTACGTGGGTGTGGATCATCTGTCCATTCAACATTCATTGCCCAGCCTTTAGACATAGCGTAAGCAACTTGTTTTTCAATTTGTTCATTTGTTAAATCTGGTAAGAAAGAGAAGCAACCTTGTGTAAGTCTCACTATTCAAATACTCCTTTAATTTTTATATAAATAATTTTATTATACGTTTGCTGTTGGTGTCTCAGCGAAATCAGCTGTATCTGTCGATGTGTAATTAAAACTGATATCTTTCCATAAATCTAATGCAGTTTGTAAAGGACCACAAGATCGAGCAGCATCACGTAAAATACGAGGACCAACTTCTTGATTAAAATAATCAGCGCCTTCATTACGCGCTAAAATCATAGCTTCTAATGCTACGCGATTAGCCGTCGCACCTGCTTGAATACCATCAGGATGACCAATTGTACCACCACCGAATTGTAAAACTACATCATCACCTAAGTAATGAACTAGTTGATGCATTTGACCACAGTGAATACCACCTGAAGCAACTGGCATACATTTACGTAATGAAGCCCAATCCATTTCGAAGAAAATACCATAAGGTAAATTAACATTTAAAGTCATTAAACGTAAAATATCATAAAAACCTTTAATCATTAAAGGATCACCTTCTAATTTACCAACAACAGTACCTGCGTGGATATGATCTACACCACACATACGCATCCATTTACAAATTACACGGAAATTGATACCATGATTTTTTTGACGCGCATAAGTTGAATTACCTGCACGATGTAAATGTAATACCATATCATTTTCACGAGCCCAAAGAGCGATAGATTGAATTGCGGTATAACCCATAACTAAATCAATCATGACAATTACAGATCCGACAGCTTTAGCATATTCAGCACGTTTATAAACATCTTCCATAGTTGCTCCTGTGATGTTTAAGTATGAACCTTTAACTTCACCTGTAGCAGCAGCAGCACGGTTAATACCTTCCATACAATTTAAAAAACGTTCTCTCCAACGCATAAATGGTTGTGAGTTAATATTTTCATCATCTTTTAAGAAGTCTAATCCACCTTTTAATCCTTCAAATACTACACGACCATAGTTTTTACCAGATAAACCTAATTTTGGTTTTACTGTTGCACCTAATAATGGTGTGCCATATTTATTTAAACGTTCACGTTCTACAACAACACCTGTCGCAGGACCTTGGAATGTTTTTAAATAAGAATGTGGAATACGCATATCTTCTAAACGTAACGCTGATATCGCTTTGAAACCAAATACATTACCAATAATAGATGCAGTTAAGTTAGCTAAAGAACCTTCTTCAAATAAATCACATTCATAAGCAATAAAAGCAAAATATTGATCTGTTGCATTTGGAACTGGATCTACACGATAAGCTTTAGCACGATAACGTTCACAAGCTGTTAATAAATCCGTCCATACAACAGTCCATGTTGCTGTTGAAGATTCACCAGCTACTGCAGCAGCTGCTTCTACTGGATCTACACCTGGTTGCGGAGTAATACGGAATAAAGCTAAAACATCAGTAGTTTTTACTGCATATGAAGCATCCCAGTAACCCATTTTAGCGTAAGGGATTACACCAGATTCGTAACGGTCACTTTTGATTCGAGTCCGTTCTGATACAGATTGAGACATTTATTTCTCCTTAAAATATAAAAAGGCAATATATAATAGATATTTAACTAGTTGAAAAACAACTAATTCTATCGGTTGTACAATTACAGCCAACCTTACAAACTATTATAATAAACTTATGTTTTGTCAATTAATTATATTTGTTTATAAAAAAGTAACTATTTAAAATACAAATAATTATCTTGGGATATATTTAAAATAATGTAGAATGGAAACTCAGATAGACGATATGTATAATTCTAAAATATAAAATTAAGACTTATTAACAATAATTATATGGTTAATCAATCAAACAAATTAATAAATGAAAATCTTACAAATTTAGTAAGTCGTGATTATAAATATGGATTTTCAACTAAAATAGAAAAAGATATAATTGAAAAAGGGTTAAATGAAAAAACAATAAAATTAATTTCAAAAAAAAAAAAAGAACCTTTATTTTTATTAAATTTTCGTTTAAAAGCATTTAAAAAATGGCAATTAATGCGCGAACCAGTATGGGCTAATTTAAAATTCCCAACTATTAATTACCAAAATATTATTTATTATTCAGCACCAAAATACAAAAAAAAATTAAATAATTTAAATGAAGTAGAGCCGGAATTATTGGAAACTTTTGAAAAATTAGGTATTTCTTTAAATGAACAAAAAAGATTAGCAAATGTTGCTATCGATGCAGTTTTTGATAGTGTTTCGATCGCTACGACATTCAAAAATGAATTAAGTCAATATGGCGTTATTTTTTCATCAATATCAGACGGTATTATTGAACATTCAAAAATAATTCAAAAATATCTTGGTTCCGTAGTACCTATAGGAGATAATTATTTTTCAGCATTAAATTCGGCAGTTTTTACAGATGGATCATTTTGTTATATTCCAAAAAATATAAAATGCCCTTTAGATTTATCTACTTATTTTAGAATAAATGATGAAAAATCGGGACAATTTGAAAGAACTTTGATTATTGCCGATAAAAACAGCCAAGTAAATTATTTAGAAGGTTGTACTGCACCGCAATATGATACAAATCAGCTTCATGCTGCAATTGTAGAGTTAGTTGTTTTAGAAAACGCAAATATTAAATATTCCACAGTTCAAAACTGGTATACAGGTAATGAATTTGGTAAAGGAGGAATTTATAATTTCGTAACAAAACGAGGTCTTTGTATTGGAATAAATAGTAAAATTTCATGGACACAAGTTGAAACTGGTTCTTCCATCACTTGGAAATACCCAAGTTGTATGTTAATTGGAAATAATTCCAAAGGAGAATTTTATTCTGTTGCTCTAACGAATAATTACCAACAAGCAGATACAGGTACAAAAATGATTCATATTGGTAAAAGTACTAAAAGTCAGATTATATCAAAAGGAATTTCAGCAGGTCAATCTAAGAATAGTTATAGAGGATTAGTAAAAATTAGTGATAAAGCCATAAATGCAAGGAACTATTCTCAGTGCGATTCATTACTAATAGGAAATCAATCAAATGCAAATACATTTCCTATTATTTTAACTCAGAATTCAACGGCACGAATTGAACATGAAGCTTCAACTTCAAAAATTGGAGAAGAACAAATTTTTTACTTTTTACAAAGAGGAATATTTCTTGAAAAAGCTGTAGATTTAATGATAAGTGGATTTTGTAAAGAAGTTTTTAATAAATTACCATTAGAATTTGCTAGTGAAGCAGATAAACTATTAACACTAAAATTGGAAGGAAGTGTAGGATAATGAATTCAAATAATATTTTACTAGAAATTAAAAATTTAAAAGTTTCAATTGAAGATAATGTCATTTTGCAAAATTTAAATTTAAAAATTAAAAAAGGTGAAATACACGCCATAATGGGACCTAATGGGTCCGGAAAAAGTACATTTTCAAAAGTTGTTGCTGGTCATCCAGCATATTCTATTTTAAATGGTGATATCCTATTTAAAGGTTTAAGTATTATTAACTTTAGTCCCGAAAAACGTTCACATTTAGGAATTTTTTTAGCATTTCAATATCCAATTGAAATTCCGGGCGTTAGTAATGAAGATTTTTTAAGACTTTCGTATAATTCAAAACAACAATTTTATAATAAATCAGAAGTAGATCCAATTGCATTTTTTGAAATTGTCACGAAAAAAATGAAATTAGTTAATATGTCACCATTATTTTTATCTCGAAATGTTAATGAAGGGTTTTCTGGAGGTGAAAAGAAAAGAAATGAAATATTACAAATGATTTTATTAGACTCTGAAATATCCATTTTAGACGAAACGGATTCGGGATTAGACATTGATGCGTTAAAAATAATTTCAATTGGTATAAATAAATTTATGAATAAAGAAAAAGCAATTATTTTAATAACTCATTATCAACGACTTTTAGACCATATTAAACCAACATATGTTCATGTTATGGAGAATGGAAAAATTATTAAAACTGGATCTTCGGAATTAGCGAAAGAATTAGAAGTCAAAGGCTATGAATGGTTAAAATAATCTTTAAATATAAGTATTGGAGCTTTTTTATAAAATTACCCCTAAACTATAAGAGAAAGTTTTATAACTTATTTTGTTCCTTTATATTTTATAATATTGGGTAATTTCGTAAATTAATCATTATGTACCCAGAAATTTTTAATTCAAATATGTTTACACTATTAGCGGAAGCAGAGGTTGGAAAACACTTTTACTGGAACATTGCTGGATTTTTAGTACATGGACAAGTTTTAGTAATTGTTTGGTTAGTAGTAGCAATCCTAGTAACTTTTTCTTTATTAGGTACACAGAATACAGAACGAATACCACATGGATTCCAAAATTTTATGGAAGCTGCGGTTGACTTTGTGACAGATATTGCTAAAGATCAATTAGGTGAAAGTTTCTATAAAGAATGGATTCCCTTTGTTGGAACATTATTCTTTTTTATTTTTGGTTGTAACTGGGCTGGTGCCGTTTTCCCTTGGAAATTAATTAAATTACCAGAAGGTGAATTTGCAGCACCAACAAATGATATTAATACAACAGTTGCTTTAGCATTATTAACATCATTTGCTTATTTCTATGCTGGCTTAAGTAAAAAAGGATTAGGATATTTTAAACGTTATATTCAACCAATTCCTCTTCTTTTACCAATTAATATTTTAGAAGATTTTACGAAACCTTTATCTTTAAGTTTTCGTTTATTTGGTAACGTTTTAGCTGATGAATTAACTATAACAGTTTTAACATCTTTAGTTCCTTTAGTTATTCCATTACCAATTATGTTATTAGGAATTTTTGCAGGTTCTGTTCAAGCTTTAATTTTTTCAACTTTAGCAGCAGCTTATATCGCTGAAGCTTTAGAATAAAATAATTAAATAAAATTTATTTAGAGTGTTTTAAAAGTTATAATTTTTGAATATTATATTTATCATGGATTCTATCATCTCTGCTGCTTCTGTAATTGCTGCTGGTTTAGCTATTGGTTTAGCTGCAATTGGACCTGGTATTGGTCAAGGTAATGCAGCAGGTCAAGCTGTTGAAGGAATTGCGCGTCAACCAGAAGCTGAAGGCAAAATTCGTGGAACATTATTATTATCTTTAGCTTTTATGGAAGCATTAACAATTTACGGTTTAGTAGTCGCTTTAGCGTTATTATTTGCTAACCCATTTAACGGTTAATTTTAAATTTAAATTTTTAAATATAAGTTAATAATAGATACATAGAATATAATTTTACATGTATCTATTTAATACTTTTAATTCTATAGTAAAACATATAGATTTTATATGATTAATTTTTCAACATTAATTTTAGGTTCAGAAGTGACTGGACCCGGTGGACTATTTGACTTTAATGCAACGTTACCATTAATTGTAATTCAATTTGTACTTTTAATGATTACATTAAATATTATTTTATATACTCCATTACTCACAATTATTGAAGAACGAAAAGAATATATTTTAGCTAATCTTGGAAAAGCATCAGAATTACTTGCTGAAGCAAATAAATTAACAATGCAATACGAAAATGATTTAGCTACTATCCGTAAAGAAGCACAATTAGAAATTACAAACTCTCAAAAAATTCACATAGAAATTTTAGATCTGGAAATTAACAGATCTCAAAGATATCTTGATGATTTAGTAGACTATATCACAACTGATTTTAATAAAAAAAAAACTTCAGCACTAAATAATTTAGAAGATAGTGTTCAAGCATTATGTAATGATATTAACACAAAATTATCAATTTAATGATTTTTTGACAAAAGTAATTTTCCTTTTTATAAATCAATAGTTTATATAGAAACTTGAAAATATGGAAAATTTTGATCAAATTTTTACTTTAATTGCCCTAGAAGAAAACATTGGCTTAAACTTAGATATTTTAGAAACAGGTTTACTTAACATTATTGTATTAGTTGGTATTTTACTATATTCTGGTAATGATTTCTTGGGATCTTTCTTAGAAGAACGAAAAATGACAATAGTACAAAATGTTCAAGATGCAGAAGATCGTTTAGTTGAAGCAAAAAATCGTTTAACAGAAGCACAAAAACAATTAAATCAGGCTAGTATAATAATTAATGAGATTAAAGCAGAAACATTGCTAACAAAAAAGATGATGTTAAAAGCAAATGCTTTTGATGCTCAAAAAGATTTAAAATTCCGTTTTGAACGTGCTATCGGTACATTTAAATCAAAAGAACGTCAAATATTTTTTGAAATCAAGGACCAAATTACCTCATTAGTTTTGAGTCGTACTGTTAGTCGAGTACAAAAAACATTTGCACAAAATAAACCATCAGCAAATTTAATTAATAACACTATTCGAATATTAGAATTACCTTCATAATTATGAGTAAAAATCCAGTAGCATTAAAAATTGCAGCCCCTTATGCTCGTGCACTTTTTGATTTTGTTAACGAGACAGAAACTCTATTTGAAGTTACTTCAGAGATTCAAAATATACAAGACTTGTTATTTAAATCTTGTGATTTAATGACTTGTTTACAAAATCCATTAATTAGCGGCGAAGCAAAACAAGAAATATTAATTAAAGTTGTTGGTAAAAAACTAAGTAAACAAACAATACAATTCTTATCACTTCTAATAGAAAGAAATAGGATTGATTTATTATCAACAATTCTTTTTAGTTATTTAGAGTTAGTGTACAAAACAGCATGTTCACAATCATTCCAAATAGTTTCTGCAAAACCTTTATCTAACGGTCAAAGAGTACGATTAATTAAAAAAATTAAATCAATTTCAAAATTTGATCGTATTATGATTGAATTTTCTACAAATAAAAGCTTAATTGGCGGATTTTTAATTTGCAATGAAAGCAAAATTGTAGATTATACAGTAAAAAATAAATTAAAAATATTAGCAAAACAGTTAGATACTGTTTTAGAACTTTAATCATACATAAAATCTTTTATTAATTTTTTAACTCAAATTTTAGTGCAATGATAAAAATTCGTCCAGACGAAATTAGTAGTATTATCCGTGAACAAATCGAGAAATATGACCAAGATGTTAAAACTGATAGTATTGGTACAGTATTACAAGTAGGTGATGGGATAGCCCGTGTATATGGCCTTGATCAAGTAATGAGTGGAGAACTTTTAGAATTTGAAGATAAAACAATCGGTATTGCTTTAAATTTAGAAAATGATAATGTTGGTGTTGTACTAATGGGTACAGGCCGTCAAATATTAGAAGGTGGAGTAGTTCGATCTACAGGTAAAATTGCTCAAATTCCAGTTGGTGAAGAATTCTTAGGTCGCGTTGTAAATCCACTAGGTGCACCAATCGATGGAAAAGGAGATATTACACCTGCTGACAGTCGTTTATTAGAAGCTATGGCTCCTGGAATTATCAGTCGTAAATCAGTTTGTGAACCATTACAAACAGGAATTACATCAATTGATGCAATGATTCCAATTGGTCGTGGTCAACGTGAGTTAATTATTGGTGATCGACAAACTGGTAAAACTTCTATTGCTGTAGATACTATAATCAATCAACAAACTGAAGATGTAGTTTGTGTTTATGTTGGTATAGGACAAAAAGCATCTACAATTGCACAAGTTGTAAATGTTTTAGAAGAAAAAAGTGCTATGTCTTATACTATTATCGTATCTGCTAGTGCAAACGATCCAGCAACATTACAGTATATTGCACCTTATGCTGGTGCTGCTTTAGCAGAATACTTTATGTATAAAGGTAAAGCAACATTAGTTATTTATGATGATTTAACAAAACAAGCAATGGCATATCGTCAGATGTCATTGTTATTACGTCGACCACCAGGACGGGAAGCTTATCCTGGAGATGTATTTTATTTACATTCACGTTTATTAGAACGTGCAGCGAAATTAAGTGATAGTTTAGGTGGTGGTAGTATGACTGCACTTCCAATTATTGAAACACAAGCTAGTGATGTTTCTGCCTATATTCCAACAAATGTAATTTCAATAACGGATGGTCAAATTTTCCTATCTAATGATTTATTTAATTCAGGTATTCGGCCAGCTATTAACGTCGGTATTTCAGTATCACGTGTAGGTTCAGCCGCACAAACAAAAGCTATGAAAAAAGTAGCAGGTAAATTAAAATTAGAGTTAGCACAATTTGCGGAATTAGAAGCATTTTCACAATTTGCTTCAGATTTAGATGAAGCTACTCAAAAACAGTTGGCTCGTGGTACTCGTCTACGAGAAGTATTAAAACAACCTCAAAATTCACCGTTATCTGTAGCAGAACAAGTTGCTTTAATTTACACAGGGATTAACGGATATTTAGATGATTTATCTGTTTCTGATGTTAAAAATTATTGTACAAATTTAGTTAAATTTTTATCAACCTCTCAAAAACCTTATATTGAAATTGTAAAAACGACTAATCAATTTACAGAAGAAGCAGAAGAATCTTTAAAAGAAGCTATTTTTGAATCTAAAGTTATTTTTAATCAAAATAAGTAAGTAAATTAATTCTAATTTCTCTTTGTTAACAAAAAGAAATTAGAATTAATTTATTTACTTATCTTACCTTTATTAATACTATCCGTTAAAGCGTTTAATATTAATTTAATTGAACGAACAGCATCATCATTTCCTGGAATAGGAATATCTACTAAATCTGGATCACAATTTGTATCAAGAATCGAAACAATTGGAATTCCTAATTTTTTACATTCTCGAATAGCTGTCATTTCACGTTTTTGATCTACAATAATAGCTATGTCAGGAATTTTTTGCATATTTTTAATACCATTTAAATGTTTTTTTAATTTTTCTAATTCTTTTTTTCTTAAAGATGCTTCTTTTTTTGTTAATAAATCAAAAGTATTATCAGCTTCCTGTTGTTCCAAATCTTTTAATTTAGCAATTCGGCCTTTTAATGTTGTCCAGTTTGTTAACATACCTCCTAACCAACGATGATTTACATAAAAAGAATTACAACGTTCTGCTTCTTGAGCAATTAATGTACTTGCTTGACGTTTTGTTCCAATAAATAAAAACGTTTTTTCTTCTTCAGCATACTGTTTTAAAATCTTTGTTGCTTTATTTAATAATGTTGCTGATTGAACTAAGTCTAAAATATGAATATTATTAATTTCATTATAAATATAAGGAAACATTTTTGGATTCCAACGATAAGACTTATGACCAAAATGAACACCGGCTTCTAATAATTCTGATAAACTAATATTAGACATAAAAATTTTATAATTTTGTTATATGGTTATAATTTAACATAAGTTAAGTTTAATGTCTAGAAATGATTTTAATGTAAAACGAAAATAATATTGTTTAACATCAAAACTAGTACATAATAGAAAAATTTAGTTATTTTAATTTAATTATTTATAAAAAATTAAAATAATCTTTAATTTGTAGAAATTTATCAAATTAAAATATTATTTTGATAAATTTTTAATCGTAATGAATCGTTTATCCAATTTTATTTTTTATTTATTTTATAGGGTAATTTTTTAAAACTATTTTTATAATTACGTGATCCTGTTCCTGCAGGAATTAAATGACCAATAATAATATTTTCTTTTAAACCTCGTAACCAATCTATACGTCCTTCTATCGCAGCTTTTGTTAAAACTCGAGTTGTTTCTTGAAAACTCGCAGCTGAAATAAAACTTGGATTATTTAAAGCAGCACGTGTAATTCCAAATAATAAAGGAAGATAATAAGCATTGTTTTTATTTTCCTTTATCATTATTTTATTAATATATTCAATGTGATATAAATCAATAATTTCTCTTTTTAAAAGAGGTGTGTCACCTTCTTCTGTAACTAAAACTTTTGTTGTCATTTGTTTTATAATGACTTCTAAATGTTTATCATTAATTGTTACACCTTGTGACTTATAAACATTTTGAACAGAATTTAAAATAAATGCTTGAACTTTTTTAAAACTTTTATAACTACCTTCAAAATTTGGAATTAAACGTGTATATAAAACTTCTTTTTTTATATCAGAATAAAATGGTCTTAATAACCCATAATAATTAAAATAAGCTTTTAATAATTTATGTGGATTTACCTTTTCAGTTTCTTTAATAACTGTTCCTAATTTATGAAACTCAAACTTTGCATCTAAACTAGTATATTGACTTAATAATCCTTTTTTTTGATTTGTTGGAATTTGTTTAATCATTTGTTTTTTTTTTCTTGCTTCTAAAACTTCTTCAATTCTTGGTAATCCCTGAACTATATCACCTGTAATTTCTTTTTCAAGATGTAATAATCCAATAACATCTCCATTTTCTATGAATTGATGATTATAACAAAATACACTATTTAAATCTTCTTCAAAAAAGTCTTCTGTAATAGAATATAAGCCAATAGATTTAGTTGTTTTTAAAAGTGGGTATTCTAAAAATTTCACTAATGTTAATTTTGAAATTATTGAATAATTCGAATTCATTTCAGAGCTTTGCATTAAAAGTGTACGATTTAACTTTGATTTTTCTTTTTTTTTATAATTAAAAAAAGAATTGTATGAAGGTTTTACCGTATTAGTTTTACATCCAATATTGAATTGGTTTAAAAATCGTGGAATTAAGCAACTATATAATTTTCCATTCTTTTTTAAAAACATTTTTGATAATTTAATTTTTAATGGAGCTTTAGAATTATATGGAATACAGTTAAATTTGTTTTCATTTCCTGATAAATTTTTAAGATTATTTTCAATAGAAGCGTTTAATCTTGATATTCGATTTAAATTTAAATCAATCTCTTTATTAATTATCGAATTTTTTCTATTTCGTTTATAAGGTAAAAATTTATATTTTAAATTAATTCTAGTACTGACATTAGTGATTTCACAATTTGGAAAAAAATAAGGTCTACCTTTTTGTAATATAAAATTGTTTTTATTTTCAAGAATAAGTTTACCAACTTGATTAGCCATTACACTATTTATAATAAAATCATTTAATTTTTTACCTGGAATATCTTCTTTTTTTACATTGATACAATTATCATTTGATATTAATAAAACTTGTTTAAAATTAGATATACTTATTTTTATTTTTACAATTTCTAATGACTTAAAAGTTAATGATTCTAAATACATAAAAGTAGAATATTGATCAATAAATTGATTTTTTTTAATTAAAGAGCAAGATTCTATATTCTTATATTTTAATTTAGGAGTAATGTAATTATTAAGATTTAACTGATTAAATATTTTAAATTGAATATTACCCTGACTCTGATTTGTTTCTAATTTAATACTTATATCATTATTTAAAGAGTGGGTAATTTTTAAATTTAAAACATTCAAAATTAAATTCACTGAATTTTTAACTTTAATTTTTTGATTTGATTGATACATTAAATGTAAATCGTTTGTAGTATTTAATTTTTTTTTTGTTCTATTAAAAGTAGAAAAAATATCAGTTTTATTTTTTATAAATGAAAATTCATAAAGTTGAATAGGAGAAATTAATAATTGATCTCTTTTTTTAACATTTATACAATTACATAAAGAAGGAGAATGTATTGATATCTGTGAAAACATTTTTTCACCTGGAAAATATAATTTTTTAGATTGTTCACTAAATTCATTACCTTCATAAATTAAACCGGATTGAATTGTTATCGTTTTAATAATATTATTTTTTTGCTCAAAAAGAACTAATCCAGATGTTTTAGAAAAACATCCGGGTACAATTTCAAAATTTTCAGCTATAAAATCTCCGTGTCTAGCAAGAGCTACATTTGAGTTACAATTAACAGAATACGTTTCTTCTTCAATCCAAATTAAAGTTTGATGTATTACTTTTGAAAATTTATTTCTAATTTTAAAATTATTTTTATTTTTATAAAAATTTATTTTTAATTTAGTATTTTTAAAATATTTAACTATTCTCCAATCGTAATGAAGAATACCTCCAGTTCTCGTTTTATAACTATTTGTAATTAAATGACCAATTTGATTTTTGCGAGTTTTTTTTACATAAACTATATTATTTTTTAAAGTTGTATATAGTAAATAAAGGCGATTTTGAAAATTGAGTAAATGATTAGCATTTCCTATTTTTGATAATAGTTGGGAAATTATTATGTTACTTAACCAAAGGACTTTATTTTTAATAAAAACATTACGTTTATACAATGTTTTATGTTTATTTAAATCAATTATATTTCCTGAAAAATTGTTTACAATTTTTGTCCGAAAAATATAACTATTTTTATTTAATTTATAATCAAAGTAAAAATTAATATATGAATTTAAAGGACTATTATATAATTCTCCAGATAATAACCATATTAATTTATTACTTTTTAAATGATCAATTGGAATTTTTAATTTAGGAACAATAACTTCTCCAGCTGTCATTGCTAATATGGGTTTTATTTCCCGTTTTAACTGTTTATTTACATTAATTAACTCACCAATTAGTGCATTTCTTTGAATATATTGCTTATGTCTAGGAAATAAAATAGTATTACGTAAAATTTCAAGTTTTACAATAGACATCTCTTTTAATTTAGGAATTATAATTATAGATCCTCTATTTTTTGTTACTAAAACATTTTCACCTCTATTAGTACGTAAAACGAAAGTTTCTAAATATTTTGAAAATTTAATAATTCCATCTATTGGACTAACAATTTTTTGTCGTGTTTTAGCTGTAAAAATCCCTCCAGTATGAAAAGTTCGCATAGTTAATTGTGTACCAGGTTCACCAATCGATTGTCCTGCTAAAATACCAATAGCCTCTCCAATATCAACTAAATTTTCTGTTGATAAATCCCAACCATAACATTGTTGACAAATAGCTCTGTATAATTTACAAGTTAATGGTGATTTAATATAAATTTGAGAAATTGATTTTTGTAGAATAATATCAATTAGATTTTGTGTAACTTGGGTATTTTTATCAGCAATTTTAACAAATGTGAATGGATCAAGAATTGGTTTATTTAATACTCGTCCTAAAATATGATTAAAATCATTTTCATTATTAAAAATTAAAAAAGCATGATTTGTTTTACAATCGATTTCACGTATTAAAATATCTTGAGCAACGTCAATTAATCTTCGAGTTAAATAACCTGAATTTGCTGTTTTTAATGCAGTATCAATAATACCTTTTCTTGCCCCATATCCTGACATCAAGTAATCAGTAATTGTTAAACCTTCGCGAAAATTCTTTTTAATAGGTAAATTCATAATTTCTCCACTTGGGTCAGACATTAATCCCCTCATTCCAACTAATTGCCTAACTTGTGATAAATTTCCTCGAGCTCCTGAAAATGCCATTATATAAACGGAATTTAAAGGATCATAATTTTTAAAATAATAAATTATTTGTTCTTTTAAAGATTCACTGGTTAAATTCCATGTATCAATAATTTTTTGAAACCTCTCTACATCATTAATTTTACCTTTTAAGTAGATTTTTTCATAATTACTAATATCTAAATTGGCTCTTTCTAACATTAAGTTTTTAACAAAAGGAACACGTAAATCTTCAATACTAATTGAAATACCGGCTTGAGTTGCATATTTAAAACCAATATATTTTAATTCATCTGCAAGTATACAAGCTTGCATAGAATTATAATTACTAAAACTCCAACCTAAAATTTGTCTTAATTGTTTCTTCCCTACTAAATTATTTTGATAAATGTAATTTTTCATAAAAATTGAATTATTATAAAAAGTTTAAGGTTTTTTGAATAAGATAATTAAATATTATTCGGCCAGGTGTTGTTTTAAGATATTGAACTACACATTCATTTTTCTTATTCTTTCGAATTTGTAAATTTATATGTTCTTCAATATAACTCTCATCTGTTAAAGTATAAATATTAATCGGTTTTAAAAAATTATTTAATTCTGTCTCATATCTAACCCAAATTGAACTATGAATTTCAATTTGATCTTGATTATAAGCTAAAATGACATCGTCAAAATTTGCAAAATAATGTTCAGAACCTAATAAATTTGGAATATTTACTAATGTTAAATAATAACATCCTAAAACCATATCTTGACTTGGCAGAATAACTGGATCTCCATTTGCAGGTGATAAAAAGTTATAAGGTGCTAACATTAAAGTATAACATTCTGCTTGTGCTTCAAGAGATAGTGGTATATGTACGGCCATTTGATCACCATCAAAATCTGCATTAAAAGCTGAACAGACAAGTGGATGTAATTTAATAGCTCGTCCATATATTAATATCGGTTCAAAAGCTTGTATTCCTAATCTATGTAAAGTTGGAGCTCTATTAAGAAATATAGGGTGATCTTTTAATACAGTTTCAAGAACTGGATTCAATATAGATTCATTTTGTTGAATTAAATTTTTTGCAATTTTTATGTTGCTTGCTAATCCTTGATTAATTAATTCACGGATGATGAACGGTTGAAAAAGTTCAAGAGCCATTTCATAAGGTAACCCACATTGATTTAATTTTAAACTTGGTCCTACAACAATCACAGAACGACCAGAGTAATCAACACGTTTACCTAATAAATTTTGACGAAAGCGACCGTATTTACCTTTAATAATATCTGACAATGATTTTAATGGGCGATTATTTGCACTTAATGCTATTTTACCGCGTTTTCCATTATCAATTAATGTATCTACAGCTTCTTGTAACATTCGTTTTTCATTTCGAATTATTAATTGTGGAGCATCTATTTCTAACAAACGTAATAATCGATTATTTCGTGTTATTATTCTTCTATATAATTCATTTAAATCAGAAGTTGCAAATCGACCACCTTCTAATTGAATCATAGGTCGTAAAGCTGGTGGAATTACAGGTAGAATGGTTAAAATCATCCATGCCGGATTAGACCCAGCTCCTAATAAATTTTCAAGAATACGAATACGTTTAATTGCTTGCTCTCGAAGCTTATACATCCGTCGTTTTTCCCATTTTCGAAACCATTCAGAAAATAAATAATATGGTAATTTTTTTTCCAATGTTTTTGTACAATCTAAAACAAAAATTCGTGTTCGATAAATTTCATGTTTTAAATTTAATCGATTTAATTCTCTTTTAATTACTGGTGCCCCTATTAAAAAATTAGGAGTCGCTTTTAACAAATATTTAGGAGTTGTATATCGCCGATTTTGAGGTTTAGGCGAAGGTTTTAAAGGATAATCCGTTGCACCTAATAACCTATGATAGCGATATTGTTGTAAATCCCAATGTAAACCATAAAATGAGATTTCATCATCTGCAATAAAATAAGCGATTGAAGCTAATTTTATCCGTTTAATTCTTTCATCCCAAAGATCAACAACTGTTGAAGTTGTTGGTTTTAATCTTAAACAACGACAACAGTTTTCAGAATAAATTGTATAAGCAGTATTAAATGTTTTTTCACAATTTTCAACTTCTAATAATAAAGCTAAAAAATTTGGTCTACTATTAATATACCAAACATGAATTATTGGATATATTAAATTTATATAACCCATTCGATGTCTTCGAACACGTGATTCCGTTAACTCGACCCCACAACGTTCACAAATCAATCCTTCATATCTTACACGTTTATATTTTCCACATGCACATTCTAAACTTTTATTGGGTCCAAAAATTCTTTCACAAAATAATCCATCCATCTCTGGTTTAAATGTCCGGTAATTTATTGTTTCGGATTTTTGAATTTCACCAACAAATTGTCCATTAGGTAACCGTCGGTTTGACCATCTTAAAATTCTTAATGGTGAAGCTAATTTTATTTTAATATAATCAAAATTCATTATTGGTTGTGTCATAATTTATTAAAATGAAATGTCATTAATATTAGAAGCAGGAGAAAAAGTTTTTAATAATGAATTATATCGTTCAATTAAATTAACTTCAATATGAAAATTTTGTTTTGAATTAAATTTTTCAATTTTATACGTACTCATATCTAAACCAATAGATCTTAATTCTTGTAATAATACTTTAAAAGATTCAGGAATTCCAAAGTTTGGAATTGATTGGCCTTTAACAATAGCGTTTAAAGTTTCATTTCTACCTTGCATATCATCAGATTTAATAGTTAATAATTCTTTTAAAGTAAAAGCAGCGCCAAATCCTTCTAAAGCCCATACTTCCATTTCTCCAAATCGTTGGCCACCATGTTGTGCTTTACCCCGTAAAGGCTGTTGTGTAATTAAAGAATAAGGACCTGTCGCTCGTGCATGCATTTTATCATCTACTAAATGAATTAATTTTAACATGTAAGCGTTTCCAACTGTTATAGGATTTTCAAATTCTTTTCCTGTTCTACCATCTATTAAAACCATTTTACCTGGTGCATAAGGATTAAATAACCAGCTTTGATTATTTGAAATTGAAGCTTGCCGCAATTTTTTATTAATTAAAATTCTTGACATTTCTAACCCATACATTTCATCAAATGGTAAGATTTTAAATCTACAATTTAATTTATCACCTGCTAAACCTAATAAACATTCATATAGTTGTCCTACATTCATGCGTGAAGGAACACCCAAGGGATTTAAAATAATATCAATGGGTGTCCCATCTGGTAAAAATGGCATATCTTGTCTGGGTAATATTCGCGATATTATTCCTTTATTACCATGACGTCCTGCAATTTTATCACCTACTTGAATTTTTCGGATTTGTGCAATAAATATATAAATTTTTTCAAATTTATATGTAAGACGTGTTTTACGATTAAAAGTTATGGTTTCAATAATTCGCCCATGTTCACCATCTGGCATACGATACGAATTATCTTTTACACCTTTAGATTTAGCACCAAAAATAGCACGTAATAACTTTGATTCTGGTAATTGTTCAACATTATTATTTGGAACTACTTTTCCTACTAAAATATCTCCAGGATTAACAAAAGTACCAACACGTATAATTCCATCTTCATTTAAATTTTCAAGTTCATCAGAGTTTAAATTTGGTATATCATTAGTAAGTTGTTCTGAAATTTCTGACGAATTATCAATATTAATTTTATAACGTTCAATATGAATTGAAGTAAACACATCATCATAAACTAATCTTTCATTAATTAAAATTGCGTCTTCAAAATTATATCCTTGCCAGGGCATATAACTAATTAAAACATTTTGTCCAAGTGCAAGCTCACTGGCATTAATTCCTGGTCCATCTGTTAAAATTTGACCTGATTTAATAGGTTGACCTTTCCATATAATAGGACGATGATTAATACAAGTTTGCTGATTAGAACGTAAATATTTATGTAATTTATAAATTATCGTCCTACCATCTTGACCTTTAATTATAATTTTACTAGAATCTACTAAATCTATAATTCCAGAAATTTGGGCATTAATAGAAGCTCCTGAATCAATTGCAATTTGATTTTCTAAACCAGTTCCAACAATTGGTTTTTGAGGTAAAATTAAAGGAACTGACTGACGTTGCATATTTGAACCCATTAAAGCTCGATTTGCATCATCATGTTCAAAGAAAGGAATTAATGAAGCAGCTACTGAAACGACTTGAATTGTTGAAATAGAAATAAAATCCACCTCTGATGGGGATACATTTATAAAATCTTGTTTATACCTAACTGAAATAGAACCTTGAATTAAATAATTATTTATTGTTGTAGAAATATCAGCAGGTGCAATTTTATAAAGATCTTCAATATCAGCCGTTAAATAAACAGGATCTCCTGTTTTTAAAACTTTACCATTTAATACTCTCCAAAATGGTGTTTCTAAAAATCCTGACTTATTCACTCTTGCACACGTGGTTAAAGATGCAATTAATCCAACATTTTGTCCTTCCGGTGTTTCAATAGGACAAATTCTTCCATAATGACTAGGGTGAATATCGCGGACTGAAAAACTAATTCTATCTCGTTCAAATCCACCAGGTCCTAACCCACTAATTCTTCTTCTATGAGTTAACGAAGATAAGGGGTTTGTTTGATCCAAATATTGAGATAATTGACTTGAACCAAAAAATTCTTTAACTGTTGCATTAATAATATTAAAATCTAATAAATTATCAGAATCAAGTTTATTTGTTTGGTTCTTTAACTTTCGTACTAATCGTTGAAACCCCATTCTAAATAAATTTTGTAATAATTCACCAATAGAACGAACGCGGCGATTTTTTAAATGATCAATATCATCTGGTACTGTTTTTGAAATAGTTAAAGTTAATAATGTATCAATAATAGCAAAAATATCTTCATATATTAAAGTTTGATAGCTATTACTTATATTAATATTTAAGCGTTTATTTAGTTGTGATCGACCAATTTTTCCTAGCCTATAATATACAGGATCAAAAATTCTTGAAAATTCAGAAATTTTATTATAATGATTTGATGTAAAATAAAATCTTAATATCGGATAGCTTGATAATATTGAATTTATTAAAAGAGGTTTTGTAAAAAAAAAGAAATCTTTATGTTCTAAATTTTGATATATTTCAAAATCGTTTAACCCAATCTCTTTTAATAAATGAATAATTGGTCTTTGATTAATTTTATCAAGTTGAATCATAATATCGTCTTCTTGTATTTTAATCGGATAATTGTATGGATTCATTTTTAAATTTTTTTGAAATCCAAACCGAATCCATGACCCATATTCAGGAATTAACGTTGCAGTATACAATTCTTTATCACTATACGTTGAATGATATGATGTTTTAATAGGATGATCGTCTTTAAAAACAATTAACCGAGTTTTTGATTTAGTGTAACAGTGTCTTTCGTCATTGTAACGATATATTAATTTTTTATCAGTTTTTTTCTTTCTTAAAATATAGCGAAGTTGATCTTTTAGACTACGTGAAAAATAAATTGGTGGTAACAAAATATTTGAATTTTTTAAGTTTAAAATTTCTTGTAAATATAATTTATTATCAATCGGTATTTTTTTTAAAAAAGAAAAAGTACTTAAACTTCTACTTTTAGCAGCAGATAGATCTGTTATAAATAAAAAGTTTTTATTTAATTTCAGTAATACTAATTCAAATGAATAAAATACGATTTGATAAACATTATTTAAATTTTTTCTATTTAAATCGAAAGATTGATTTATAAATTTTGAGTAATTTAATAATTTAAACAAAAAATTATAATACGTTAATGTATATCTTTTTGTTTTTAAATTAATTTTAGATTTTATGTTTACCTGTTTTCTTAAAGTGTTTAACCATTTATAAAAAAAAGATGATAATTGAGCTCTCTTATCCGAGTTCCGACTTGTTAAAAAAACCCTATATAATTTAAAAGCTGAAAGTAAACGTAAAGTAATTTGATAATTTTTACTTTTAGTATGACTTAATGTGTAAAAAGTTACAGGATTTTGAACCCATTTTGGAATTATTATAGTTTTTTTTTTTTTTGGATCATATTTTCGAGTTGGAGATGCAAAAAATAAATCCTGATTTGAAAATGATGCTTGTCCTGATGGTAAAAAAGATTGTAATTTTGCTATATCAGTAGACAATTTTCGTTTAAATGGCCGTTGCCGCTTTTGATTTTTAATTTTTTCAAAATAAATTCCAGGACTTCTAATAATTTGACTAACAATAACCCTTTCACACCCATTTATAATAAATGTTGCTGACGTTGTCATTAATGGTAATGTAACAATTGAAAATTTATTATGATAATAAATTGTATTTAATTTTTTATTTCTAACTTCGACTGGTATAACGAGTTGAACTCGATAATTTCCACTATATTTTCTTGCAACAGCTAAAGTACAAGGAGATTTTAAAAGACCGTATTCTTCACCGTAAAGAACATATTCAATATTTTGACTAAAATCAAAAATTTGAGAAAAAAATCTTAATTCTTCAATCAATCCTTGAGCTAAGAACCAACAAAAACTTGTTCGTTGCATATTAATAAAATCAGGAAATGCTCTACTATAATTTATCTTGTTGGATTTATTCATAATTAATATTAATGTAATATAAAATTTTGGAATATATATATATAGATAACCCTTTTAAGATAAAAAAGGGTTCAAATTAATTATTCAATGATATCATATTTTTTAGAGATTTTGCTAATTGTGATTTTTTTCGAGCAGCTCTATTTTTATGAAAAACTTTTTTTTTAGTACCTTTATCTATTAAACTGTAAGAAGAATTTAATAAATTTTGTAATTCTTCTTTTCCAATTAAATTTTGAGGAATATTTGGAAATATAGTTTTTTTTAATAAAACTTTTGTTAATGTTTTAACTGAAGTTTTATAAAATTTATTTTCTAAACGATTTCGTTTATTTATCTTTATTCTTTTTCGAGCAGATTTATTATTTGCCATAATTTATAATAATATTTTCATTTTTTAATTAATAATAATAATAGAATTCTATCATATATTTATATGATATTATATTTAAGAATAAATGTGAAGTTATTTTTTAGTCTCTTTATTCGAATTAAACCTTGATAAGGTAAAAAAAATTTTGCAATATAATAGTTTTTATATTAAAGTTCAATAAAAAAATTTATGGCAAAAAATAAGGGATCACGTATTTTAATTACACTGGAATGTACCGAGTGTCGTTCAAATATAAATAAACGATCTTTAGGTGTTTCAAGATATATCACTCAAAAAAATCGTCGTAATAATCCTGAAAGGTTAGAATTAAAAAAATACTGTTCACATTGCAATAAACAAATTATCCATAAAGAAATTAAATAAATTATGATAGCAAAAAAAAAAAAAATGTCTCCAATTAGTATGAATCAAAAAATTGATTATAAAGATATAGATTTATTAAATTTATTTTTAACAGAACAAGGTAAGATTCTTCCTCGTCGTGCTACAGGTGTTACAGTTCAACAACAACGGAAATTAGCAAAGGCAATTAAACGAGCAAGAATTCTTTCTTTATTACCTTTTGTATCGTCAAATAAAAATTAAAAATTTAATTATCTTAGTAAAAAAGTATAATTACTTTTAAAAAAATTAATTTTAATTAGAAGGAGTTCTTTTGTGGGTAATTTTATAGATAAAACGTTTACCGTAATTGCCGATATTTTATTAAAAATTTTACCAGCTAGTAAAAAAGAAAAAGAAGCTTTTTCTTATTATAGATCTGGTATGACAGCTCAAGGAAAAGGACGATATTCCGAAGCATTAGAAAATTATTATGAAGCTTTACGTTTAGAAGAAGATCCTTATGATCGAAGCTATACTTTGTATAATATTGGACTTATTTATGGAAATACCGGGCGATTTACACAAGCTTTAGAATATTATCATCAAGCTTTAAATTTAAATCCTAATCTTCCCCAAGCTTTTTATAATGTTGGTGTAATTTACCATATGCAAGCAACAAGAGCAGAAGCATTCACAGAAGATCAATATTTTGACTTAGCAGAAAAATTATTTGATAAAGCTGCTGAATACTGGCGACAAGCTTTAAAATTAGCACCAGATAATTATGCAGGTGTTAGGAATTGGTTAAAAATTACAGGGCGCTTTAATGATTCGATTTAAAAAGTAAATCTAATATCCTTTTTAGTCTATTCAAAAAATTACTAAAAATTGATATACAATGGATCGTAACTAGTTTTTTAAGTTTTTATTTAGCCTATTTAGCCTATTGAATACTTAAATTATGAAAGTTTTTTTATTCTAAAATATCATAATATATTCATCTAAAATGGCAGATAATTTAAATAAAGGTTTTGTTACACAAATCATTGGTCCTGTATTAGATATTGAATTTTCAACAGGTAATTTACCACCAATTTATAGTGCTATTCAAATTACACTAGAAGATGGTAGTGTAACTATTGGTGAAATTCAACAATTATTAGGGGATAATAAAGTTCGTGCCGTATCGATGCGTTCAACCGATGGTTTAAAACGTGGTGCTGAAGTGATTGATTTGGGTGGACCAATTAGTGTTCCTGTAGGTACTCCAACTTTAGGACGAATTTTTAATGTAATTGGTGAACCTGTTGATGAACAAGGAGATGTTATTTCAACTGAAACATTGCCTATTCATCGTGACGCTCCAGCGTTTACTGAATTAGAAACTAAACCATCTATTTTTGAAACTGGTATTAAAGTTGTAGATTTACTAGCTCCATATCGTCGTGGTGGTAAAATTGGTTTATTTGGTGGTGCTGGTGTAGGAAAAACGGTATTAATTATGGAATTAATTAATAATATTGCTAAAGCCCATGGTGGGGTATCAGTATTTGGTGGTGTTGGTGAACGTACACGTGAAGGTAATGATTTATATGAAGAAATGAAAGAATCAGGTGTTATTAATGAAAGTAATTTCTCAGATTCTAAAGTTGCTTTAGTATATGGTCAAATGAATGAACCTCCAGGAGCACGAATGCGTGTAGGATTAACCGCATTAACAATGGCTGAATATTTCCGCGATGTTAATAAGCAAGACGTTTTATTATTTATTGATAATATTTTCCGATTTACACAAGCTGGTTCAGAAGTATCTGCGTTATTAGGTCGTATGCCATCTGCTGTGGGATACCAACCAACCTTAGCTACTGAAATGGGTGCTTTACAAGAACGGATTACTTCAACAACTCAAGGTTCAATTACTTCTATTCAAGCAGTTTATGTGCCAGCAGATGATTTAACCGATCCAGCACCAGCAACAACTTTTGCCCATTTAGATGCAACAACTGTTTTATCACGTGGTTTAGCTGCAAAAGGCATTTACCCCGCAGTAGATCCTTTAGACTCAACTTCAACAATGTTACAACCAGGAATTGTAACAGAAGAACACTATGAAGTAGCTGAAAATGTTAAAGAAACATTACAACGTTATAAAGAATTACAGGATATTATTGCTATTTTAGGAATTGATGAATTATCTGAAGAAGACCGTTTAACAGTAGCTCGTGCTCGAAAAGTTGAACGATTTTTATCACAACCATTTTTTGTAGCTGAAATTTTTACAGGTTCACCTGGTAAATATGTAAGTTTAGAAGAAACAATTAAAGGTTTTACAATGGTATTAAATGGTGAGTTGGACGCATTACCTGAACAAGCTTTTTATCTTGTAGGTAACATTGAAGAAGCAATGGCAAAAGCAGAAACTCTAAAATAAGGAGTATTTTTATGGTTATGAATATCCGTGTTCTTACCCCGGACAGAGTTATTTGTTCAACTTCAGCAGATGAAGTTATTTTACCAGGTTTAAATGGACAAGTTGGGGTTTTAGATGGTCATGCTGCCTTAATTACAGCTTTAGATACAGGATTATTACGAATTAAATTAAAAGACATTTGGACTCCAATTATTTTATGTGGTGGTTTAGCTGAGATTGATCGTAATCGTGTTACTGTTTTAGTTAATGATGTCGAAGAATTTACAAATGTTGAATTACTTGATGCAACAAAAGAATTAGAACAAGCAACACTTTCTATTGAAACCGCTGATAATAGTAAAGATCGTTTAGATGCGTCGAATGAGTTAAAAAAAGCAAATGCACGTGTCCAGGGTTTAGGTTATTTATCTAAGAGATAAGTTTGCGTTTAAATTTCAAATAGCATATTAGTTATTATTTTAAAATCAATAATAATTAATATGTTGTTTAAAAGATATTTTTAAACAATAAAAATTATAAAAAATTATTTTTCTAATTCTATGGTATTTAATTCTAATTTTAGTTTTACAAAAAATACAACTATAACATTAGAACTTCCATTTTCAGAACATATAGAAGAAATGAGACAACGATTTTTTCTTTTATTCTGGATAATTTTATTTTTAACTACTTTATCATTTTTGGAAGTTAAAACTATAGTTAAAATTCTAGAATATCCAATTACAAATGTAAAATTTTTTCAAATTTCACCAGGAGAATATTTTATTTCAACTGTAAAAATCTCGTTTTATACTGGTTTATTATTTACTAGTCCATTTGTTATAAGTCAATTAATTTTATTTTTGTTACCTGGTTTAACAAAAAAAGAAACAAAGATTATTTTACCATTATTGATAAGTTCAGTGGTATTATTTGCATTAGGTATTACATTTTCATATTATACTCTTATACCTGCAGCTTTAAATTTTTTTTTAAACTATAGTGAAGACGTGATAGAACCATTTTGGTCTTTTGACCAATATTTTGAATTTATTCTTGTTCTATTTTATAGTACAGGATTAGCTTTTCAAATCCCAATTGTTCAAATTTTAGTAGGATTATTAAATATTATTTCAACCAAGCAAATGATCGGATCTTGGCGCTATGTAATTTTAATGGCTACTATTTTAGGAGCTATTTTAACACCTTCTACCGATCCATTAACACAATTATTGTTATCTTTTGCAATACTTTTATTATATTTTCTAGGATTAGGTATCTTGTTTTTAATAAAAAATTAACTGATATGTATCTAAATATCTTTTCTTAAAAATCATTATTTTATGATAACTAATAAGTACGTTCAAACTTTTATACTTGCTACTGCGATTGGTTTTAATTTATTTGCTTGGTATAGTAACCAAGCAAATTCATATCCAGTTTTTGCACAACAAAATTATTCTAATCCTCGTGCTGCAAATGGAAAATTAGCCTGTGCTAATTGTCATTTAAATCAAAAAGCAATTGAAGTTGAAGCTCCACAAGCAGTTCTTCCTAATTCAGTTTTTGAGGTTGAAATTAAAGTTCCTTATGATACTAATAAAAAACAAATTGGCGCAAATGGGAAACAAGCAGATTTAAATGTTGGTGGCATTTTAATTTTACCAAAAGGTTTTAAATTAGCTACAAAAAATCAAATTTCTCCTGAAGTTAAAGCAAAAAATAAAGGTGTTTTTATTTCACCGTATAGTACAGAATTTGATAATATTTTAGTTGTTGGTCCAATTACTGGTAAAACACACCAAGAATTACTTTTTCCAGTAGTAGCACCAGATCCTGAGAAAAACGTTGATATTAAATATTTAACTTATCCTATTTATGCTGGTGGGAATAGAGGTCGAGGTCAAGTTTATCCCACAGGAGAGAAAAGTAATGTAAATGTATTTGGTGCAGTTCAATCTGGACAAATTGTCTCAATTGTAAAAACTGAAAAAGATGAATCAAATATTACAATTGTTAATTCCAATGGAACCAAAACTACACAATTAATTTCTTCGGGTTTAAACTTAAGTATAAAAGAAGGCGAAATTGTAAAAATAGATCAAGCTTTAAATATTGATCCTAATGTAGGCGGATTTGGCCAAGAAGAAACGGAACTTGTATTACAAAATCCATTCCGTATAATCGGATATTTAGTTTTCTGTTTTTGTGCTTTACTAACACAAGTTTTTTTAATTTTAAAGAAAAAACAATTTGAAAAAGTTCAAGCTGCCGAACTTAATTTCTAAGTATAAAAAGTTACAAGTCCTGTAACTTTTTATACTTAGAAATTAATATAATTCATCTTCTTGATGAACTAAAATTGTACAGTCAGATTTTGGGTATGCAATACACGTTAAAACAAAACCCGCTTCCATTTGATCATCATCTAAAAATGTTTGTTCAGATTGATCAATAGTTCCTTCTGTAACATTACCAGCACAAGTTGAACATGCCCCGGCACGACAAGAATATGGTAATTCAATACCTTGTTCCTCTGCTGCATCTAAAACAAAAACATCATCATTACAATCAATTGTCGTATTGATGTCGTGCTCTTCACTTAATAACGTAACTTTGTAAGTAACCATGTAACTCCTTAAAATTAATTTTTATTTTGATAAAGAAAGATTCAAATAATCTAACTTTACTAATTAGTATTATATCACGTATTTCTAATTGTAGTAAAAAATTTTTTAAATTTAAAACGTTTGTTTTAAACGACTTGCCTTACCTTTTCTATTTCTTAAATAATAAAGCTTTGCTCTTCGTACTTTAGCGGACCTTAGTATGTTTATTGAATCAAGTTTTGGTGAGTGTATTAAGAAAACACGTTCAATTCCAATTCCTTGAAGTATTTTTCTAATAGTTACTGTAGTATTAATAGATGTATTTTTTTTTGAAATAACTGTTCCTTCATAAAATTGAACTCTTTCTTTATTACCTTCAATAATTTTAACACCAACTTTTACATTATCGCCAATTTTAAAAATTGGCAAATCTAATTTTAAAAATTGCTTTTCTAAATTAGAAATAACTTTATTTAAGTTTAATTTATTCATAAATCTTGGTCAAAAAATAGTTTATATGCATGTTATATTAGATATAATAATATTCGAACATTGAAAAAACAAGACAAATTTTAAAAATAAAATGCATTCGACTGGGTTTGAACCAGTGACGTTCCATAGGAAAACGGATTATGAGTCCGGTGCCTTCAACCACTCGGCCACGAATGCAAAAAATTAATGGAGCTGATGGGATTTGAACCCATGTCCATTTAAAAGTTACTAGAATGCTCATTCACAGGTTTAGTTCTTAAAATTAAAAGAACAAATGAATTATTAATATACTCTAAACTAAAACTATAAAAATGTTTATTAATAGTGAATAATATTTAAATTTTAATAAATTTAAATAACTGGTGTAAGTAAAGTTGAATAGTTCTTAATTATATTGATTTTTTGATATTTAAAATTTATAATATTGTTAGCATTTATTAATTGGTTTGTAAATTTTTACGAAGAATACAAACTTCGACCTGTATCACATTTCAATAATTTATAAATGTCGAAACCAAAACAGCCCCATTTCAAATAAAATAACGTTATTTTATTTTAAGCATGAAGGGAGTCGAACCCTTGACTTTCAGAGTCGGAATCTAACGCTCTATCCACTGAGCTACATGCTTTTAGTGCTTGATAAGTAAGAAAGTTTAACATGTTTATTAAACTATCTTACGATTAGATTTTATTTTTTAATAATAAATTTTACCTCCACCCCATTTTTCAGTGATAATTTTTGGTGATAACATAATATGACCAGCAATTGAATATAAATCTTCATCTGTTAATGAACGCATACGTGGATAAATATCAGCACTTTTAATACTTGGATGTACTTCAGCAATTGATTCTAGACCATCATATGTTGTCGGGTTTTTCATATAATCAACTAATGCTGCAATATTATCACGCCTTGGTGTTGCTAAACTTAAACCTTCTGGATCTAATCCGACATTTGGATTTGTTTTTGAAATACCTCCAACATGACATGCCCCACATGTTGAATTAAATAACCGTTTCCCTCTTTTTACTTGTTCGGGTGTTAGTACAGTTGTCTTACCTGACCCATCTACAACTACTGTTCGAGTTGCTTCATCTAAATCAATTGCTGAAGCATTAAGAATTAAAACATTAAAAACACAAAAAAATAAAATACCAAAAAATTGTGAATATTTTTTAAACATAAAACAATCAAATTATTTAAAACTTTGAAACCAAGATAATATTTAAAAATATAGTTAAATTTTCTCTTTGCTTATTTCAACAACCAACCCACGTAATCTAATATTTTCCCATCCAGCAAATAAGACAGTTATAATAATTAATGCTTGACTAAAAAGTAAAATTGGATCTAAACGCCATCCATGAAATGTTAATATACCACAATAAAAAAAACCAATTGTTACGAAAAAGGTATCTTCGTCTCTCGCAAGTTCAGGTCTAACTATACGAAGAGCATAAAGTAAAATTATACCAATTCCTAAAAGAGCACTCAAAAATATATTAGGGCCCATTATTATATTTATCATATCGATTGTTATATTATATTAATGTTATTAAATATTTTTGTAAAGTTCAAACAAGATACAATAATTTTTATATTTATTATAAACATATAATTTTTTTTTGTAATTTAATATATTTTATTTTCTTATGATACCATACTATATCATATTTTTAACTAAAAATTTATAAATTTAAAATTTTAGTTAATTACGTGTAACCTTATCACTTTTACTAATAATAACTAGTGCAACAGCAATTACTGTTACAACAAAACCACCTGCTGCTAAGCTAGAAATAAAGTTTGCTAATGAAGTTGTCATTTATAAATTCCTGTTATTCTAAAATAAATAATAATATTAACTAAATCAAATTTAAAGTATAGAATAATTTTGTTAATTATAACTATATTAATATATAGTCTACTTTAAAAATGACTAACGAAAAAACTTTTTTAGAAAAATGAGTATAGTTTTAACACAAATTAAAAATTATTTAACTATATGCTGCTATCTTACGATTCTGACAAGTTTAATCAAAATTCTAATTTTACTTAAATCTATACCCAGAGACTACAATATCAAATTGTTTTAAAATAGTCAATACTTAAATAAAAATTATTAAAAACTTATTGTAATTTTGACTATTTTATTGTATTGTATATTCATAAGCCCGGATAGCTCAGTTGGTAGAGCAGTGGATTGAAGATCCTCGTGTCACCAGTTCGAATCTGGTTCTGGGCAAAATTATTGATATTAAAAATTTAAAAATTTAGAACTATTTTTATTAAATTTTAATTTTAAACTTCCAGTGGGCCCATTTCGTTGTTTGGCAATTATTAAATCCATAATAATATAAGATAAATAAGAATTATTATTTAAACTCTCTTGATTTTTTGCTAGCATTAAAACTAAATCAGCATCTTGCTCTATTGATCCACTTTCTCTTAAATCTGATAATATTGGTTTTTTATCTATCCGAGTTTCAACATTTCGATTTAATTGAGAAAGAGCGATTATAGGTACATTAAATTCTCTAGCTAAATTTTTTAAATTACGAGTAATTTTTGAGATTTCTTGTGCTCGATTTTCATAATTATTTGTTGTTAATTGCATTAATTGTAAATAATCAATTACAATTAAACCTAAGTGATTTTGTTCAAATAAGAACGTTTTTAATTTTGTTCGAATTTCTTTAACAGAAAGATTATAGCTATCATCAATAAAAAAAGGAAGTTTATATAGAATTTTAATAACTTTATTTATTTTTAACCAATCATTTTTATGTAATTTTCCATTTTTTAATTGAGATTGACTGATATTAGTTTCCATAGCTATTAATCGATAAATTAATTGTTCTCGTGTCATTTCAAGACTAAAAAAAAGTATTGGCACTTTACATAATTTAATTATATTTAAACTTAACGTTAAACTAAAAGCTGTTTTTCCGATTGAAGGACGCCCTGCAATAATAATTAAATCGGAATTTTGAAACCCTTGCGTTAAAGAATCTAATTTATAAAAGCCGGAAATCAACCCAGGTAACGCTTGATTTTGTTTTTTTTCTTTTAAGTCTAAAAAAATTTGATATATTAGTTCAGTATTATTTAGTAATTTATATGGATTAGAAACTTTATTTAAATCAAATAATTGTTGTTCAAATTGTACTATAATTTTATTTAAGGGAATATTTGTAATATAACTAGAATTAATTATTTTATATCCTAATTTAATTAATTTTCTCCTTATAAATTTATCTTTAATTAATTTTATATATTCTTCTAAATGAATAAGATTTGGAATTTGATTTCCTAAATCGAGTAAAACTTTAATACCTCCAACCTTTTTTAACAATCCATTTTGTTGTAAAAAGTTGACTAATATAATAACATCTACATGATTAGTTTTTTCATAAATATAAACAATTGCTTTAAAAATTTCTTGATGATTTTTAAAATAAAAAGTCTCAACAGACAAATTTTTATTTATTGTATTGATAGTAATATTATTAAATAACATAGAGCTTAAAATAATTTTTTCAGCTAGAAAATTATGTGGTAAATAATGAGAAAACTGTATTTTTATAGATTTATTTTTAGATAAATTCATCATTTAAATTTTTAGTAAATAAAATCTTGTAATTTAATAAGTATAACATTAAGTTATAGTGAAAATGCGTCCTTAGTTCAGTGGTAGAACACTAGTCTCCAAAATTAGGTGCCGAGGGTTCGAATCCTTCAGGACGCGAGTTTCTTCTTAAAGAAGGTTATTACTCTCAATATAGAATTTAATGACCCTTTCCGTAATTAAAATATTTTTAAGAATTTATTGATTAAATAAGGTTTGAATATTTATGGCGAAAAAAATAACAGGATTAATTAAACTTGCTTTACCTGCAGGAAAAGCGACTCCAGCCCCACCAGTAGGACCAGCTTTAGGTCAACATGGTGTAAATATTGCAGCATTTTGCAAAGAATATAATGCGAAAACAAATGATAAAGATGGGCTAATTATTCCAGTAGAAATATCTGTTTATGAAGATAGAAGTTATACGTTCATACTTAAAACACCACCAGCATCCGTATTATTAGCAAATGCTGCTGAAATTAAAAAAGGATCATCTACTCCAAATAAAATAATAGTCGGTTCAATTACAAAAAATCAATTAGAAGAAATTGCAAAAATAAAATTACCAGATTTAAACACTACTAAAATGAGTAGTGCATTAAAAATTGTAAAAGGAACAGCTCGAAATATGGGTATTTCTATTGTAGATTAATATTAAATTTTATAAGTTTTAATGGAGAGACTATATGCGAAAAGTATCGCGTCGACAAATAAGAAACATAGAAAAAACTAAAAATAATATTTATTCAGATTTACAAGAAGCTATATCAGTTTTAAAAGAAACAGCAAATACTAAATTCATTGAAACTGTTGAATTACATGCGAATTTAAATATTGATCCAAAATATGCTGATCAACAATTGAGAACAACAGTAACATTACCAAATGGGATTGGTAAAGAAATTAAAATTGCTGTCTTAACAAATGAAGAAAATTTTTCTGAATCGAAATCTGCTGGTGCGAATATTGTTGGAAATGATGATTTAATTAATGAAATTAACCAAGGTAATTTAAATTTTGATTTATTAATTACGACACCAAATATGATGCCCAAACTTGCTAAATTAGGACGAATATTAGGTCCTAAAGGTTTGATGCCATCACCAAAAGCAGGAACGGTTACTAATACAATAACAAGTACAGTAGAAGAATTTAAAAAAGGTAAATTTGAATATAAAGCTGATAAAACAGGAGTTGTTCATGTTAGTTTTGGTAAATCTGATTTTTCAAAAGATCAATTAATAGAAAATTTAATTGCTTTATATAATTCAATTGAACAAAATCGCCCGCCTGGGGTAAAAGGAAAATATTTTAAAAGTTTATTTATTTGTACAAGTATGGGTCCATCTCTAAAATTGAACTTAGATATTTTCATTTAATAAAAATACAAAAATTTTAAACATTATGTCAGAAAAAATTGATCAAATTGTTGAGCAGTTAAAAATGTTAACACTATTAGAAGCATCAGAATTAATTACAAAAATTGAAGATACATTTGGAGTTGATGCATCAGCTGTTAGTGGTAATACGATGGTAATGGCGGCAACTACTAGTATCGAAGAAATTGATGAAAAAACTGAATTTAATGTAATGCTTGATGAAGTTCCAGCCGATAAGAAAATAGCTATTTTAAAAGTAGTACGTGGTTTAACAGGTCTTGGATTAAAGGAAGCTAAAGAATTAGTTGAATCAGCACCAAAACAAGTTCAAGAAGGAATAGGTAAAGACGCTGCTGAGGATGCAAAAAAACAATTAGAAAATGCTGGTGCAAAAGTATCATTAGTATAAGAAATGTTTTAAAATTGTTATTACAAAAATAACAATTTTTTTTTACCAAAACCCTAATGATACTGCTTTATCAATTGGTAGACAAGCTCCTATTCCTAACCAAACTGCTGCAAAAAAACCAAGTATAAAGGTTAAACTTGCAAGAGGACGACGGAATGGATTTTGAAATTTATTTACATTTTCAATAAAAGGTACGGTGATTAAACCAGCTGGAACTGCAGCCATTGCTAATACGCCTAATAGTTTATTTGGTAAAACACGTAACAAATTAAATGTTGGGAAAAAATACCATTCTGGTAAAATTTCTAATGGTGTATTAAACGGATCAGCTGGTTCACCGAGTTGAGTAGGCGCCATTACACCTAAACCAATACAACACGCAAAAGTACCTAGAATACATACAGGAAAAACATATAAAAGATCATTTGGCCATGCTGGCTCACCATAGTAATTATGGCCCATACCTTTTGCAAGTTTTGCTCGTAATTTTGGATCTGTTAAATCTGGTTTTTTGATTACTGACATAATAAATTTATTTAATTATTAATTATAAAGGTCCTGAAATACCTTGTTTACGAATCATTAAGAAATGGGTTAACATTAATACTGCTGCCGCTAATGGTAAAACAAATGTATGAGCACTATAAAAACGTGTTAAAGTACTTTGACCTACACTTTCACCACCCCGTAAAACTAATACTAATGGAGGACCTATAATTGGAACAGCAGCAGGAACACCCGTTACAATTTTACATGCCCAAAATCCAACTTGATCCCAAGGTAATGAATAACCGGTAACACCAAAAGAAACAGTTACAACTGCTAAAATAACACCTGTTATCCAGGTTAATTCACGAGGTTTTTTAAACCCACCAGTTAAGTAAACGCGAAAAATATGTAAAACCATCATCATAACCATCATACTCGCTGACCAACGATGAATTGAACGAATTAACCATCCAAAATTTACACTTGTCATAATGTATTCAACTGATGCAAAAGCATCTACAACACTTGGACGATAATAAAATGTCATTGCAAAACCTGTTGCAACTTGAACTAAGAAACACGTAAAAACTATACCACCAAAACAGTAAAAAATATTTACATGAGGAGGTACGTATTTACTAGAAATATCATCTGCAATTGCTTGAACTTCTAAACGTTCTTCAAACCAATCGTAAACTTTACCCATATAAAGTTAAAAACATTTAACACAATTAAGCAAATTAATAAAATAAAAGGCGAGAGTGGGATTCGAACCCACGGAACCTGTAAAGGTTCATCTGATTTCAAATCAGACGCGATCGACCAACTCTGCCATCTCGCCTAAAGATTAGTTTATAAACTAATCTTAATAAAGTTAACTATCATATGTGCTAATTCCGCTAAATTTAACTGTTACAGGGTTAGGGTTTTTACCAATTGAAAAATCACGATTATTTACAGAAACTCGTCCTGGATTAACTTTTTCTGGAAATACACCATCTTTTGGATGTAAATACTGTACTTCTCCACTTGGAAAAATTCTATAGATTTTGTAATTATTAATTTTGAAAGTTCGTAACTGAGTACCTAATGCAAGACACTGTTCTTTTCTAGCTAAGTATAAAAGATTTTCACCTTTACGCATAATAGCGGCCCCACCTGTTGGCATTTCAAAGATCTGTTCTTTTACACTATCCCAAGTAATTGCATATTTTTCTTCAACTTCAGCGGACCTTAACCAACCGCCAGTACTTCCTCCAAAAGTTGGAAAAGGTGTTTGTAAATTTAATGTCATAAGTAAAGCCTTATAATTTATTTAACGTTCCATATATAATTCTAATAAAAAAGTAATCTTTTTTTATTTTTTTCTATTTCAACAGCTAGCGGAGAATGGATTTGAACCATCGACCTTCGGGTTATGAGCCCAACGAGCTACCAGACTGCTCTACTCCGCGAATTTAAAAGCTAATAAAAATATAATACACGAAAAAAATAAGAAAAAAGTAACTTTTTTTTACTTAACTTCATCGGTGTTTAGTTAAACATTTTTGTTTAACATAAACGCGATAAAAACATACCCAAAAACACAAATTCCAATAAAAATTTTTACCAATTTATCTATAATAGTTGGGGATCCTAAGAAATCAGCTCGATTTGCAAAACTTGTTAATCCAACAGTATCTTTTGGCATCTGAAAAAATATAAGAAAGATTAATAATAAATTAATTAAAATCCAAGGTTTAAATATCATTTTTAATTTTTATAATAGTCTAAAATTACGTAATTGATGTATTATTTAACATTTTAATTTTTTTAGGATTAATTGTTTGTAGTTTTATTTTTTCTTTTATTAATAATTTATAAATACATATATAATTAGAGGATTGTGCAGTTTTTGAATTTATAGAAAATTTTAATTCTATAAATCAATAGTTAAAAAAATTAATTAATAATAAGCCTTTAATAACATATTTATTTTTACCACTATTAATTTTTTTTTATAATAAACACTATAATTAGAAATCTATATGTTAGTTAATTTTTTTTATTTAACTAATATGTTGCTCAAATTACTAATATGATTAACTTATAAGAAATTTGAAAAGTGCTGTATTTATTTTTTTATTTCCAACTTAGCTCTTAAGTTTTTTTTTGTTTGATAAATAGAATAAAATTTTTAATTTTTTCTACTTTTAATTAATTCTATTAAATTTAATAGAAATTAATTAAAAGTAATGTAATTTTAAATTAATCAATAGGGCGCATAGATAAAACAGGTTCGTTTGCACGATTAATCCCTTTTTCGAAACCTGCAGCTGCAGCACGTGCACGACCAGAATGCCACCAATGACCAATTAAGAAAAAGAATCCTAAAAAGAAATGTGAACAACATAACCATGAACGAGGTGATACGTAGTTAACAGAATTAATTTCTGTTGCAACACCTCCTACTGAATTTAAAGACCCTAAAGGGGCATGAGTCATATATTCAGCAGCTCGACGTTCTTGCCATGGTTGAATATCATTTTTAATTTTATTGATATCTAATCCATTTGGACCACGTAATGGTTCTACCCATGGAGCACGTAAATCCCAGAAACGCATAGTTTCACCACCAAAAATAATCTCACCACTTGGGGACCGCATTAAGTATTTCCCTAACCCTGTCGGACCTTGTGCTGATGAAACATTTGCACCTAAACGTTGATCACGTACTAAAAATGTAAATGCTTGAGATTGAGATGCTTCAGGACCAGTTGGACCATATAACTCGCTTGGGTAAGCAGTATTATTATACCAAGAATATAATGAAGCTGTAAAACCCATTAATGAAATAGCAGCTAAACTATATGATAAATATGCTTCACCTGACCAAACGAAAGCACGACGTGCCCAAGCAAATGGTTTTGTGAAAATATGCCATATACCACCTATTATACATAAAATTCCAACCCAAATATGTCCACCAATAACATCTTCCATATTATTAACAGAAACTACCCAACCATCACCACCAAATGGTGAACGGAATACATATCCAAAAATTACAATTGGATTTAATGTTGGTGTTGTAATATATCGAACATCGCCACCACCAGGTGCCCATGTATCATATACACCACCTAAATACATAGCTTTAATAACTAATAAAAATGCACCTACGCCTAATAAGCATAAATGAATACCTAAAATAGTTGTCATTTTATTTTTATCACGCCAATCATAACCAAAAAATGGAAATGATTCTTCTAAAGTATCAGGACCTAATAAAGAATGATAAATACCACCAAAACCTAAGATAGCTGATGAAATTAAATGAATTACACCTACAGCAAAATATGGAACTGTTGAAATTATTTCACCACCAGGTCCGATACCATAACCTAATGTAGCTAAATGTTGAATTAAAATAAAACCTTGCTCATATGTTGGTTTTTCTGGTACAAAATGTGATACTTCAAATAAAACCATTGCACCAGCCCAAAATACCATTAATCCAGCGTGCGCAACGTGTGCACCTAATAATTTACCTGAAACATTGATTAAACGAGCGTTTCCACTCCACCAAGCGAAGCCTGTTGATTCAATATCACGACCTGCTATACTACTATTAAAGGGCGTTTCCACGTGGTAATACCTCCTCAGGGAATACGAAGTTTTCATGTGGTTGATCTTGCGCAGCCATCCATGCACGAATACCTTCGTTTAATAAAATATTTTTTGTGTAGAATGTTTCAAATTCAGGATCTTCTGCAGCACGTAGTTCTTGTGAAACAAAATCATATGCACGTAAATTTAAAGCTAAACCTACAATCCCAATTGAACTTGTCCAAAGTCCTGTTACGGGTACAAATAACATAAAGAAATGTAGCCAGCGTTTATTTGAAAATGCGACGCCAAAAATTTGCGACCAAAAACGGTTTGCTGTAACCATTGAATATGTTTCTTCAGATTGAGTTGGTGTAAAAGCACGGAATGTATTTGCAGCATCACCATCTTCAAATAGAGTATTTTCAACTGTTGCTCCATGGATAGCACATAATAATGCACCACCTAAAATGCCAGCTACACCCATCATATGGAAAGGATTTAATGTCCAATTATGAAATCCTTGTAAAAATAATAAAAAACGGAAAATTGCAGCTACACCAAAACTTGGAGCAAAGAACCAACTTGCTTGACCTAATGGGTAAAGTAAAAACACTGATACAAAAACTGAAATTGGACCAGAAAATGCAATTGCATTATAAGGTCGAATTCCAACTAAACGTGCAATTTCAAATTGACGTAAACAGAATCCTATTAAACCAAAAGCGCCATGTAAAGCAATAAAAGCCCAAAGCCCACCAATTTGACACCAACGAGTGAAATCGCCTTGTGCTTCAGGACCCCATAATAACAACAACGAATGCCCCATACTATTTGCCGGTGTCGATACAGCCGCTGTTAAAAAATTACAACCTTCAAGATATGAGCTAGCTAAACCGTGGGTATACCAAGATGTTACAAATGTTGTTCCTGTTAACCAACCACCAACAGCTAAATAAGCAGTTGGAAATAATAATAAACCTGACCAACCAACAAAAACAAATCGATCTTTCTTTAACCAATCATCAATTAGATCAAATAAGCCACGTTCTCGGTTTTGCCCAATAGCAATGGTCATATCTAAAAATCCTTTATTTAATTTTAATTTCTGAACAAACACTTAAATTAGTTTTATTCGACTCCTATTATCTACTAACGTTTATTGTATAACGTTTTATAAAAAAATTTATTAAAAAAAAATTCTAATTATATTAGAATAGCATAAAAAAACTATGAAATATGAGAAAATTTTATGAATAATTTCTGAACTAATATTTTTAGGTATCCAAGATTTTTCATTAGTAGTGTAATTGGTTTAATTCTGGTAATTTTAATGCCTTTTAAAAATTTACTTAAGTTTACAAAATTTCGAATACTAACAATATCTAGTATAATTGTAATAATTTTTTTAATTGTATTGACTCTCAATACAATGACTGGTATTTAAGTGGAAAAAGGTTATTAAATGTAATTTGTTAATAAAATTTATTTATTTTTACTAAAATAAAAACATGTGAAAAAAAGTTAATCATATCAATATTTTTAATTAAAAAAAAAGTAATTTTATAATTTGGGTTACCTGGGACTCGAACCCAGAACTAATCGGTTAAAAGCCGAGTACTCTACCATTGAGTTAGCAACCCTGTCTAAACTATAACATAAGAATACTAATCTGTTTCAACAAAATATTAATTAAAAAATATATTTTCTTTAATTGTTTTAGAGTAAAATGATAGATAACATTATATGTTATTTATTTTTTGAAATTTTAATAACATTTAAATTAAACAAATAAAGGATTTTAAAATGGTTAATTGGCAAGTGATTGGTCAACTAATATCTACAGGCATTATTATGTTATCAGGTCCAATAGTAATTGTGTTATTAGCGTTAAAAAAAGGTAATCTATAACATTTTACTAATATGTTAAAATCATCAATATAAATTTTTTTCAAATAATTATGATTACTGCGTTAGTAGCTGCATTAGTTTTTGTTTCATTAGGATTAGTTGTAACAGTTCCAGTAGCTTTAGCAACTCCAGGGGAATGGGAAAGTTCAAAAAGTACGTTTAATCGAGTTTTTCAGGCTTGGGTAAGCCTTGTTATTGTTATTGCTGCAGCTGATGGTATATCAGCATCAATTTAGAAATTATAGCTTTTTACTATAATTTCTAAAATAAACTCTTGACAATTTAATTAATTAAATGTATAACACTATTCATGTTCATCATCTTTGCAAAGATACAAAACTATTCGCGGGCATAGCTCAGTGGTAGAGCGCAACCTTGCCAAGGTTGATGTCGCGCGTTCGAATCGCGTTGCCCGCTCGGGCGCCCCCATCGTCTAGGGGCCTAGGACAGCTCCCTTTCACGGAGCAGACAGGGATTCGAATTCCCTTGGGGGTAGGGGCTATGAAACTGTTAGTAATAATCTTTTTATCAAAGTAATGATCTTTATTTTTAAGATCAAAGGGTATATTATTTATATATATACGTTATTAGGCTCATAGTCCCTACGCTCTACCAGATTACTACACGTTATTTTAAGATCAACTTTTAAAATATAGAAATTTATAGGGGCGCTAACTCTCTATTTGTTTATAAAGTAATTTGTATCCATGGAATCTACATTGTTTGTTATTTTAGAGTATTTTAAAATTAAATATATATATATATAAATATAACCATAAAAGTCTATGGATATTTCAAATTTACCTAGTATTCCTCTAATTGAAAATTTGCTTAATCAGTTGTACAAGGTAACTTTCCCTGACTTAAAACAGATAGGATTAGTCACCGATGTCCAAGAAACACTGAAAATCCTTATTTCTGCATACGCGAAAAAATTACACGCATATGGCTACGGGGTTGCTCAAATTGATGATATTTTAATAACTTTTGTAATAATACGCTTATTTATACTGTTATTTAGATACAACTTTATCACAGCTTTTGCTATTACCGCAATAAGTATTGTTGCGGCTTATTTGTGGTACTCTTCGTTTATAGGAGCTATTTTTAATTATGAACAAGCTCTTTATAAAAATTCACTTACTTATAGACTCGGAGTCGATGCAGATCAAATTGCTTCCATATTACGTTCTCAAGTAATTGATGATGAGATGGAACCGAGTCTATCTAATCCTATAGGTATACTTTTATATGCATTTGTAAATGGTTCGCATCACGATAATCATCGAATCGATATTATCGCTATGACGATGACGAGATTACCCGAAAATTTAACTATTCACATTCCACTTATAGGAACATTTAAACCTATATTTAGGTTTAGAGTATGGGGTATATATTATTGGTTTAATAAAAAATTTATGCCAATGGTCTTAAGAATGCTTGTTGACTTTTGGCAAAGTGTATCCTCTTTCGGTTCATATGCTTATCTAACGCGGGTTAACAAGAAGCATTGCCCCTATCTTGTACGTTGGCATTGGACAAATATTGTTACATTTCAGTTCTTTGAGACTTATTATATGTCAACTCTTTATAGAGTATCAGATTATACGACACATATTATTTATCCTCAAATTATGGAGGCCCAAAAATATTATTTAAGGTTACCAATGGTAGAACTAGAACTAAAATTTTTTACAAATTTTGCGTTCGCTATGGTTTTATGTCATTTAGCATTTATTTTGTACGGTATGTTTCATGCAATTTGTGGTCAATATTTTTATATACCATTTTTTACTAGAAATATTGAACTTCATCTTGGGCCCCGAGATAAAACTACTCTTTATTGTGGTGGTCATACTGCATGGCAAGAGAAAGAAGAGCAATCTAAATTGCCTTGGTTTATTCCTAAAATTTGGTATGGTTGGTTTGGACGTGGAACGAGAAAGCCAAGTCTAATTTTAGTGTTTTTTCAAATATTCGTGTTTAAACCCATTTATTCTATTGTCAAAAGAATTTTGAAATTTCTAGGATTTTTTAAAAGAAAACGATAAACTTTTATTACTTATAGCTATATTAAATAGTTATAAGTAATAATGATTATAAAGATGATCCTAAGCCGGAATATGAACCGTAAATAAATAAACTAAGCATAGTAATGACTGCTAAACCACCCACTAAACCTACGAGCCATAAAGGAATTCGACCAGTATTTGCCATAAAAAGCCTCCTGTAATATTAATTGAAGAAATAACTTGAAAATAATACCGCTAAAACAAAAATTAATAAAAGTCCCCAATAAAGGGAAGTTCGATTTAATTCTACTGCTTGTTTATTTGGATTTGGACCTGTCATAAAAATTTACCTCGTATATATTTATATTAATTTTATTTAACGTTGAATAAATTGCATAGCCGTAATTCCTCCTAAAAAGAATACAGTTGGTACTGCTAAACCATGGATTGCTAACCAACGAAAAGTAAAAATTGGATATGCTACAGGCTGATTAATGTTTTTTGCCATTTTTTCTCCTTAAATTATAAACCTTTAGTTAAATCTTCTAATTCTTGTTTTGCACTAAAACGGTCATTTACTAAAGGAACTTGTTGACGATCTTCTGTAAAATACTCATTTGGACGTGGAGTCCCAAAAACATCGTATGCTAAACCAGTACTTACAAATAACCATCCTGATACAAATAAAGATGGAATTGTAATACTATGGATAATCCAATAACGTACACTAGTAATAATATCCGAAAATGGACGTTCACCTGTAGATCCACCAGACATAATAATACTTACTCCTATAAAAAAATGATTGTTGCTCATTCTAAAAATTATAAGCGGGCAGGGGGAATCGAACCCCCATCATTAGCTTGGAAGGCTAAGGTTTTACCACTAAACTATGCCCGCATCTAGTTATAGATAAATTATAAAATGATGCGAGCATAAAAAGCAATAAAAGTTTATAAATCCTCTAATTTAAGTTCTAAGAATTTTGCCAAATCGGCTGCTTCTTCTTCAAGATCTGAAATAGAAATTGGTTGTTGAACAGGAGTTAATGGAATTTTTCTTTCATCTATTAAACATAAGTAAATACTTCTTGTTGGATTTAAACCTTCAGTAATTTTAATTCCAATCGCACGAATATTTATTAATGGATAAGTTAATAAAACTTGACGATTTTTACCAGGAAAGCCTTTCCTAACAATTTTAACTAAACTTTCAAGTTTATTATATTCATTGTATCCTCCGCCGATATCGAGTACTATTGTAAAAATTATATAAATGCTTAATCCTAAGCTTAATGTTCCATAAAACATCATTACTAAACCTTGTGGAATAAAGACTAAATTAGATAAATTTGAAAATGGGATAAAATTAGTTTTATAGTAACTTGATAATCCTGCTAATAAAAAATTTAACCCACCAAAAAAAAGAAAAATTGACCAAAAATAATTACTGAAACGTCTTGATCCAAGAATTTTATTTTGACGTATTTGTTGTTCCATTTGAATGGTATTAATTAAAATTTTAAATTAATTTAATTGATTTTAAACCTAAGAATAAACCTGATGTAATAGTAAAGCAAAAGCCAACCAATAAAAAATAATCAATAGCTACTGTCATAAAATTTTTATTATTTTTATTTAATTTAAATTTATAAGAATTTTTTAAGATATTAATATATATTATATAGTAATATATTAAAAATTTTTGATTAATAAAATTTCTTAGTAAAGATTTATTAATCAATCATATAAATATTCAAAAACTTTTATTATTAATTTTATTGAAATTTGAAATAATTTTATGGCTAGTTTTATTAAACCATACAATGATGACCCATTTGTAGGTCATTTAGCAACGCCTATTACATCTTCTACTATTACAAAATCAATTTTACAAAATTTACCAGCTTATCGATTTGGTTTAACACCTCTTTTAAGAGGATTAGAAATTGGCCTTGCACATGGCTATTTTTTAATAGGTCCATTTATAACTTTGGGTCCTTTACGTAATTCTAATATTGGTCTATTGGCAGGTTTTCTTTCAACTATAGGTCTAATCGTTATATTAACTTTAGGTTTAACAATTTATGGTATAGCAAGTTTTGAAGAGCAAAGTTTTTCAATTAATAAGTCTTTAAATGACCTTCAAACACGAAAAGCGTGGGATCAATTTAAAGGTGGATTTTTTGTTGGGGCTTGTGGAAGTGCTGGGTTTGCTTTTATTTGTTTATCAAGCATTCCAACTTTTACCGTAAATTAAAAATTTTTATGCTATGTTATAATATTTATTTTAAATAATTAATACAATACTGATATATAATGCAATATTAATACAATACTGATATATAATACAATATTAATACAATACTGATATATAATACAATACTGATATATAATGTAGATTATTATGATATCTATATTATATATTATCTATAAATTTTAATAGAGTGTGATATGATATGACTCCGATTAATTTAAAAAACGAATATGATAAGACGGAGATTGAAAAAATTTTAAATTTATTAGATGAAGAATTAATTGGATTAGTACCAGTTAAATCTAGAATTCGTGAAATTGCTGCTTTATTATTGATTGATAAATTAAGACGGAATTTAGGAATTGCTGTAGCAAACCCTGGTTTACATATGTCATTTACGGGTAGCCCGGGTACAGGTAAGACTGCAGTTGGTTTAAAAATGGCTGATATTTTATTTCAGCTAAATTATATTAAACAAGGACATCTATTAACTGTTACACGTGATGATTTAGTGGGTCAATATATAGGTCATACTGCACCAAAAACAAAAGAAGTTTTAAAAAAAGCGATGGGCGGCGTTTTATTTATTGATGAAGCGTATTACTTATATAAGCCTGATAATGAGCGTGATTATGGATCTGAAGCTATTGAAATTTTATTACAAATTATGGAAAATCAACGTGACGATTTAGTTGTTATTTTAGCAGGATATAAAGAACCTATGGATAAATTTTATGAATCAAATCCAGGTTTATCATCCCGGATTGCAAATCATATAGATTTTCCTGATTACAGTGTTGAAGAATTATTGAAAATTGCAGAAATGATATTAGAAGAACAACAGTATCAATTAATACCTAATGCAGAAGTTGTTTTACATGAATATATTTCTAGAAGAAAACAAAAACCTTTATTTGCAAATGCTCGTAGTGTTAAAAATGCTTTAGATCGTGCTAGAATGCGTCAAGCAAACCGTATTTTTGATAGTCGAAATGAAATTTTAACAAAAAAAGAGTTAGTAAATTTAGAAGCAGAGGATATTTTACAAAGTACGATTTTTATTTAATAATTTTTTTAAATTATTATGTGTAATAATCAAAAACTATATTTATATAATTAATTAATTAATAATGGCAATATTAATTCTTGGTGGAACTGGTACCTTAGGTCGTCAAATTGTTTTACAAGCTTTAACAAAAGGTTATCAAGTTCGTTGTTTAGTTAGAAATTTTAGAAAAGCAACTTTTTTAAAAGAATGGGGAGTTGAGTTAGTGTACGGTGATTTAAGTAAACCTGAAACAATTCCACCCTGTTTAAAAGGAATTACAGCAATTATTGATGCTTCCACAAGTCGTCCAAACGAATTAGATTCGTTACAAAAAATTGATTGGGAAGGAAAACTTTCTTTGATTAAAGCCGCGAAAGTAGCCAATATTCAAAGGTTTATTTTTTTTTCAGTGCAAAATGTTGAACAGTTCGATAGTATTCCATTAATGAAATTAAAATATGAAATTGAATTAACACTAAAAAATTATGAAATTCCATATACAATTTTCCGTTTAACTGGATTTTATCAAGGTTTAATTGAACAGTATGCTATACCAATTTTAGAAGATTTGACAATTTTAATCACTAATAATAATATGTATATTTCTTATATGGATACACAAGATGTTGCTAAATTTTGTTTGCGTTCATTACAATTACCAAAAACTAAGAATCAAATTTTTTTATTAAATGGTTTAAAAAGTTGGGGTTCTACTGAAATCATTAATTTATGTGAACAACTTGCGGGTCAATCAGCAAAAATACAACGTATTCCGTCGATAATTCTTAGTTTAGTAAGTAAGATTTTTAATTTATTTAAATGGGGAGAAAATATAAGTGACCGTTTAGCATTTGTGAAAATTTTAAATATTGAACAGAATTTTTCAAAATCAACTTTTAAATTATATAAATTGTTTAAAATTGATCCAACTGAAATTGTTCAATTAGATGACTACTTTTTAGAGTATTTTATTCGTTTATTAAAGCGATTACGTGATTTAAATTTTGAAGATGTTCAAAAGCAAAAAAAATTATTTATTTAATAGTGGAGGAAATTACTTTATGAATTCTAAGAAAAACATTTTACTTGGTCTTTTAGTAAGTGGTACCACATTTATAATAAGTAATAGGGTTAAAAAATTCGGAAAGAATTATTTGAAAAATAATTCAAATCTATCTCATAAATATCCAATTTTAAAAAAGAAAATTTTTCGAAATTTAAGAATAAAGTCAGCTGCTATTACCCTTATAATAGTGGTTATTTCTAATAAAAAATCGAATACAATTTTATTTTTTAAAAGCGGTAGTGTTATTCTTCGAAAATCAATAAAGTTTATTTATAATAAAATTAGAGCAAAGAAATCAATACCTGTTTTACCTTCTAGTACAACAAATTCTGATACTATAATTTTAAAAACTAAAAGAATTGTAACAACCAGTATTAGTATAGTAGTAATAATACATGTTTTTTCACCACAAATAATAGGTTTCATATGTGGGTTATATTTCGATGTTCAAGATCCAAGATGGTGGCAAAATATCAAATCATTACGATATTGGCGCCGTTATATTTTATCTCGTCTTGTTATTATCATAGAAAATCCAAATGAGCCGGATGACTAAAACCATATAAATATAATACTTAGTAAGTATAAATTGTAATAAGTATATTGTATACTGTTATTAATTCTTTTTTTTAATCGATTAATCTTTAATTTATTATCAATAATACAAGTAGTTTAAATTTAGAAAGTAAAATTTATTAAATAATAAAAGTTACTTTCTAAAACTAAAATTAACGAAATTTTAAAAATTTCATTAAATAATTTTAAAAAATAAAAAAAAATTAGATTTTGTATATTTTAGTATAATTAATATTATTAAAATTAATATATAAGAAAAATTCTATGTTAACCTTAAAAATTTTAGTTTATACAACGATTATATTTTTTGTGTCGTTATTTATTTTCGGATTACTTTCAAGCGACCCATCGCGTAACCCAAATCGTAAAGATCTTGAGTAATTTAGGTTTTGGTTTTAAATAAAGGAATTTATTTAAAATCAATAATTTTTTTTTTAATTTTAATATAGAATTGTAATAGTTTTATTTCTTAAAGTGAGAAGTTTTTTATTAAATTAATATATTTAAGTTTCGTTTTATGAAACGTTTAAATTCTATCTATTTAACTTGTGTAATAACATTACTCTTGATTCCAAAATTTGCTTTTGCAGATGTCGGAGGTTTAACAAAATGTAGTGATTCTCCAGTTTTTGAAAAGCGTTTAAAAGCTAGTGTAAAAAAATTAGAACAAAGAATGAGTAAGTATGAAAATAATTCACCACCTGCTTTAGCATTGCAACAACAAATTGATTTAACAAAAGCTCGCTTTGATAAATATAGTAATTCTAATTTACTTTGTGGTACTGATGGTTTACCGCATTTAATTGCCGATGGTAGGTGGAACCATGCTGCTGAGTTTATTTTGCCGGGATTTGGTTTTATCTATATTTCAGGTTGGATTGGTTGGGTTGGAAGAAAATATTTACGTGCTATCAATACAATCAAAAATCCAAGTGAAAGTGAAATCATTATTAATGTTCCATTAGCATTAAAAATTATGACAACAGGATATATTTGGCCTATTTCAGCATGGCAAGAATTAATAAGTAATGAACTAATTGCTCCAAAAGATGAAATAACAGTTTCACCTCGTTAAATTTCTTCTTTATTGACCAAATCAATGTTTTATAACACGATTTTAGTTATTTTTAACTATTATTAAATCATAAAATTTTATTATTTTAAGTTTTTAAAAATATTTAAGTTATTTATAGTCAAAACTATTAAAATATTGTATTTAAATTATAATTTAATCGAATCTACTTGTATGAAAAATTTACAAAAATATTTATCAACCGCACCAGTATTATTAACGCTTTGGATGACTTTTACAGCAGGTTTTATTATTGAAATTAATCGATTTTTTCCTGATATGTTAGGTTTATATTTCTAATAATATTTCCATTTTTGAATAAATTTATAAAATTTTTTATTCTTAAATGGATTTGTATTGTATTATATTAAATTTTA